>VZTM01007488.1:0-73534 GCA_013400555.1 Jacana jacana
GTTTTTTTTAAATATACAGACAGACCTCTCTTAAAATTTGCAAAGATCTTCCAATACTAATTTCATTATCTGAACAACTCCCCCAGTCCCGCTTCCCACACGCCAGTAAGGCCTTAGTCTCTACTGTCCTGAAGATAGCCACAAAATTTCAAGCCATCATTAGGTTTCTTTCCATAGAATTCTACCTTTTATATATCTTTCAAAGCCACTGCTTTGTTACAGGGGTCTTACACGTTGCCTCACCCCTAAAAACCAAAACTCACACAGCACAAAGTTCAAAACTCAAGTTATATGAGGTTTCACAAAGAACCAGTTCAACCTGTACCAGAAAGTCATTTCAAGATCAGTAGGACGAGAACCATTCAGGAAAATACAGTTGCCTCAAAATTCAACACTAAGATTCTTGTTGAGAGCAAGTGAGGAAAAAGTACAACTGGCTAAACCCGGAGAATAAAACCTATGTTAGAGAAAAACCTATTTGACAACTGGTTTCCAATGCCGTGTCCTGAAGGGGCTGGTACGCAGGGAATAATCCTAAAGCCCGCACTCAGTCTGTCTCCACTTACTCACCGATGTCATGGACGAAAGGAGTTACGGTGCTTATGTTCATCTGGAAATTCATTCCTCTGATACCAGCTGTAATCCAAAAGAATTTGTTTAAGTAAAATCTGACACAAAACACAGATTTGTCGAGAATCTTAGCAAGGGGCTATTATACTTGTCAATATTTATTTGAAATTGTGCAAGAATCCCAATTTCTCCCATGAAAAGAATCATTCTTTATATGACTGTTAAGAATTTAAAAAAAAAAAATGGGAGCAAACAAAGCACTACCAGAGTTTGCATGAAAAGAAGATAATCCACTGGTGCCTTTCCCATAAACTTAGATCAAGTTTCTTATCTCTTTCCTTACAAATATTTACAAAGAATTGAACGGTTTTCACCTCTCAAACAAAGCACATGTACAAAATGAATCTCACCTCCTTAATACAGATTCTTTTCAAGGAACTCAAGAACAGTCTGAGCTATTTTGTGCTCTGGAGAAGTCGCCAGCAAATGCCCACAGCAAATGCCTTTTTCTTACAGCAGAGATTAAAACATCCACAAAACTGAGCATTAGCTGTCTGGTTGGTACAGGTCCTACCCTGTAAGTTTAATCATTTTGATGTTTAGGATTTTGCTATGTTATTTTAAGAACTTATGTTGGTCAGAATAATTTATTTATTGTTTTTGATGTTGCGTGTGGTTAGGTACTTTAGGACATAACAAGATTTTCATTGCCTCCCCCCTCCTCCTAGACTGGGGGAATGGTTCCATGGTGCTCTGTACAGTTTTCACAGAGCAGATTTCAAAGCTTCCACGGGTTGGTGTGTGGCACGTTCGAAAGCTCAACGTAATATCAGGACTTTGGAAAAAGGTTGACATTTTACACGAGAGGGAAGAAAACCAAAAAAATCTGCAATACTTGATGCCTTCTTGGACCATACAAGAAGAGCTCTCGGTACCAAAAAACCCACCCATTAAAATCAAGAGATGGTAAACAACTCACTACTTCTGCATTCAGTCAGGTTGTAAACAGAGGAAACGGGGAAGGTTTCATTTTTGCATTTAATGCAGCTGCTACTACCGTCCTCATTCCACCGTCTGTAACAACCTGCACAAGAATAAGATGCACAGAGGTTTGCAAACAACAAAGGCCACGCCAGAGAGGTCTCCTCGTCTTCAGAAAGAGGTAGAGGGAACAGAATCTCCCTCCGTTTGGTCCACTGGTTGCAAACATCTCCCGCTTCCTATTACGTTACACAAGTTAAGGGGTTTCATTTCAAAGTGTTTATTCCAGAAAAGACACAACCTTTTAAGGATCAAAAAAAGGAGAAAGAGCAAACAAATACCAGGGTTTCAACGTAGTTCCATTCACACATTTCAGTTTGGAGAAAAATGCCAAGTGTCTAACAACCTGTAACTACCGTCAACAATGCTAAAAAAGAAGCAGAACTTTTACCATTTATTCTCAGAGGTCACATGTTGTCAAAATAAAATTGAATGCCCTTTCACTCTATAGCACTGGAAATAGAAGTATGCAGGGACAAAGACGCCAAGAACTAGAGTGGACTTGGGTGAAAAAAGATCACGTGAAGCCTGCCAAGCTAAAAATACTAATGCTATCCTAACACAGCCTTTTCCCATGCCTCAGCCCGCTCAAGTATTGTACTATTTGTTTCACTTTAAGAACCCCCCAAGCCTGTTTAAACTATTCTGTGGCAGATGGCGAGTGTTTTATATCAGTCATCCTACCATGCAGGCTGCAAACTGATTAAACTTTCATCTTGGCCTTTGTCTTTGATGCTCAAATCTCTCTATTTATGTTTAAATGCACATACTGCTATGTCTTTGTTAAGAAAAAGAAAAAAAAATTAGGGCACATCTTCAATAACAACTTCATTTAATACAATAAAGCCATGGTGGTTTCACTGGAGGCTTAGACTTGAGACGTGAAGATTAGAAGTATATTCCTACTAGATCATATTACAGCCTACATTTAAAGGAAAAAAAAAAAAAACTTACTGTACTGGCTAAAATCCAGTTCTATAGAGCCTTGAGCCAAACTGGTATCAATTATCCCATAAAGCAAACCATTAGTAAGGTGCTGATTTGAGAACAGCTCTGCTGCTACGTTTTCCTTAGAGAGAAGCGGCACATTTGATGCCCACAATAATAAATTACATCTGACATTTAATCTAAACACAAACAGATCCAATGGAAGGGTAAAGACTTTCTATGGCAGTAGGAAGGAAGCATCAAAGCATTTATCTGACACCAAAGATATTGGTGGATTATCAGTTTACAATAAGATTTAAGAGAACCCAATCCCGTAGCTTGGAGACAATTGTTCATACCATATCTAAGATCCTTTAGAAGCAGAAATGAATGCACTAAAGGACACAACAGTTGGAGAAGGTAAGGAAGCAGTCAAAATAGACAGGCTTAAAACACTTTAACAACCGTCACGAGGAAACGATTGAACCCAGAAACGGACCCAAGTTTTTAAGCCACTAATTCTCTTGTTACTACAGGCTCTCAAGTCCCCTTTCTCTCTCAAGCCATTACTCTGATTTTAAATAAAATGGCATTGAAAGAAAGGAAAAGAAAAAAAGACCACCCTTTTGCTACTTTTTCAGAATGACAAAAGACATTTTAAACTCCATTTATAGAAGAAAACAATTCTACATGTATGGCACAAGGAAAAATAAGACATTCTCTGCTAACAAGACAATATGGAAATTATTCTTAATGCTCCTTAGATATGCATTACAGCATTTTTGCTTTTTGTGCTCATTATATAGGCTTTTAGGGCTTTTAAGCATTTACAATAGCTCTTACATAATCCAGCTGCACACTAAATAAAAAAGAATAACCTTATTAATAGTTGTCTACCCTCCTTACTATGCAAGAACAACGTTTGTGAGTCACAGGAAGTATTCTCTTGTGTACAAAGAGGAAGAAAGGCTTCAGCATGTACACACACTAATTGTTTTGTTTTCACTCCCCAACTAATCAGCCGCTGCATTTTGGTGTTAACGGTCAAAACCAATCTGGAATTTTATTAAACAGTGACACACTTTACCTGGACTGCACTGGTTGGTTACTGGGCAGGAACTGTTTGAATCCAACATATCCACACAGCATTCTGTTTCTGAAACCTAAGAGAAGACATTACATGACATTTTGCACGGCTCTGAAGTTTACTAAAAAGCTTGAACAGAAAATTAAAAGTCTACAGAGAACATAGAGGAACTGAGTACCTGCAGTTAAAACTTGTTGTAACTTTATTTTTGCACCTTAAAGGAGAGAACAATCTAGAAGCACCACCAAGCATTTTGACCTGTCAGCTGCTCCCCAGACTAGCATTTTGAGAACAAACACACACTCTACTGTTGACATTTGACAAAGCCTCAAAAAATTGCTTAAGAAACACATTTGCTAAATTCTTCAGTGAAGCACAGTTCAGAGGAGGAGTTATCCTTCATAGAATCATAGACTTATGGAATGGTTAGAGCTGGAAGGGACCTTAAAGATCATCCAGTTACAACCCCTCTGCCCTGAGCAGGGACACCTCCCATCAGACCAGGTTGCGCAAAGCCCCATCCAACCCGGTCTTAAATACCTCCAGGGTCTCACCACCCTCATAGCAAAGGATTTCTTTCTAGTATCTAATCTAAATCTCCCCTCTTTCAACCTAAAACCATTACCCCTTGTCCTGTCATTACACTTCCTGACAAAGAGTCTCTTCCCCACCCCTCTCCCTTGTAACCCCGCTTCAGATACTGGAAGGCTGCTATAAGGTCTCCCCAGAGCTTTCTCTTCTCCAGGCTAAAGTGCTCCTTTCCCACAGCTCCACACAAATGCCCTAACAGATTTGATCGGAAACACTATTGGCAAAATGACTGGCAAACCCCAATTTTCACTGGATGCCCATTTTGCAAGCGATGATAACATCTACAGAGCAATCCAGCAGAACTGCAATAGCTTCTTCCTTAAACAATTAATGTAAAAGGATAACTTCACATGTCCAAAAGGAACGTAGCTTATTTTTATATTAACACCAGTTCCAAAATTATTTACAAATTACAGGCTGTGACATAAGCTTAGGGATAAAACGTTGTTAGAAACTCTGTGGTTCTTTAGATATTAGTAACATCCCATATAGATGGGCATATCCACTCTCTGAACCTGTACATGAAAAAATAAGCCACAGAACTCCCACATCTTTTAAAGTTTTGCATGTACATTCCCCTAAAGAATACAGCAAGTCAAATCCGTTTTAAAAAGGGATGAAGTATTCTCAGTAAAAAGGAGCAAGACCTAATCTATATTCAGCCACAGAAATAACTTAAACATGCCTAACATGTAACAGCCAGTATTCTCCTGCTTATCAGTGCGTGCTATCAAATCCAGGGATTACAAAGATGAAACTTATCAGGAGAAATGGTTGGGAGTGTCAAAACTGAAATTAGTAGGCTGACTTCACACTGTTAGCACATCATGGGGAGGTGGACTACAGTAAGGAACCAGAAGATCGATAGATAACACACTTAAGACCAGTTTCTTAAAAGGTTTGGTTGGTCGAACTCTCCTGCAAGCAGAGTTTTATTCTCTTGACCTTTTGCTGTGACTTAAAGCACTGTTTGCTTCAGAGCCATTTGAAAAGTTAACTTTTAGGCATCCACCTTCAGGATTGTTTGTAATTAAACTGCCAAGCAGCTTGAAAAGTGGGTTTTTTGATCAACAGGGTGCTTTTTTGATTATCAAGGTACTTTTTCCACATGGTGTGAAGCATTATCAGTTGCATCCCTGCTTGCCTACAAGCACATGAGTAGGAGAAATTCAATGCTTTAGTAGGCAATCAGCCATCATAGCAAATTGACCCACCGTTAAGTTACAGTTAATGACTGCTAGCAGTACAGATCATTTCTGTTAAATTAAGAAGCCTTCTGTAAACCGTGAGAGGAAAACAGTCTGATCCGACTGTTTTTACAGCACCTACCACGACAAAAAACATGAAGTACCTACCGAACTTTCAGTAGATTTGCTGGCAACTTCTGCTACGAGTCTAGTTAAGAGAAGGACATATGGCACCTCCATGCCCAGGAAAGACACAGGTCTGAATAAGAACAGGGAGAGAAATTAGAATGTTTTATTAACGACAGAGAAGTTTTGATTTCTCTTTGTTAAGGAACTTTTGTCAACACATTCCTTTTGTTTCAATGCAAAGGCCTTAAATTAAATATGCCGGGGGCAACGACTTACCTTGGTTCAAGATACAAATTTGAGACATTCAGTATTTTCCCTCCAGCTGCAGAGGGGCAGGTTCCTGGCTATGGCAGACTCCCGTTGCTAAGAAACACAGCGCCTTATCAGTCTGCTCCAAACTGGGCCACGCAGAGACTGTTCCACACCCAGGATCTAAAAAATCAATGTGATTGCAATAGAACAGTTACCGCCTGGCACCACCACTGATAAGCCTCCCCACGGTTACAGGCTCCTCCGGCAGCAGCATTGAGCTGTGATGGATTTGTATCAGGACAGAGAGCACACGCCACTCTGAAAAGGCAATACTGCAATTAATTTCTCCCATGACAGCGCAGTCATGAAGCATTAATGAAGTCTGTCTGTTAATAAGTAGTATTTCTCAATTGCCTGAGAACAGACTTTCTCAACGTGGAACAGAATATTGTAGATGGTCTGCTATAAGCCTGGGGTTTTTTTCCCCCCCCTTTCACTTTTGCCATGTAATTCCACACATAATCTAAAGAGAGTCCACGTTTCTTACATCAAATAAACTCAAAGACACCATGTCATACTTGACCTGCATTGTTCAATCAACTCCCTATGTCAATATTATCATATCTGCCTATTCTCTAGGCAATATACTGTTGGAAGCCAGATCCAGTTCTTAAGAACTCCTGTACCTGCAGCCTGCCAGCTTCAGGAAAACAGCCTTTCATATTATAAATAAAACACGGGCACGGACAAGGTCCTTTAACCAGAGCTTAGTAAGAGGAAAGTGTCTGAAAGAAAGCTTTCAACTGCAGGGGAACACTCCTTCAGTGACTCATTTCACAAAGTGAAATTTGTTACTATTTTTGTTAAACAAAAATCCAGTGGATGAGTTTTAAATTACTGCAAAATATGCATCATGACCCTTGGCAGGCTGTTTTTTCTGAAGAATAAAGATCATTGAGCAGTTCCTATGGTTTAATTTCCGTTTGGTTTTTCAAGAATCCCTTACACCTAGCCTGTTGCCTCAGCTTCAAAACAAGATTAGTTCAGCTCGATGGGAAAACTTATTATTATCCTCCGCTATCAGCTGAAAGCTCCAAGATCAAGGACTGAAAATCCTGGAAACCAAACTCCAGTTTTCACTGCTACAACTAATTTCTACAGTTAGCAAGGATCAGGGCAGGGCAGGAAAAGCTTGCACTGTCACGATACCTTCCAATTTAAGCATAAATAACGATGTCAAGTCACCCAGCATCAAGCTGCAGCAGCCACGACTTCATCAGTTCCCGTTTAGATACACATAAATCAAATGACACCGATAATAAACCAAAAAGCAGACTGTCAATATAAGTGCATGTTGTGTGCCACGCCAGCTGACAAGGGCTGAGGCAGCAACCCATTAGCCTTGCTGCTGGCAATGTAGATGATGGGTACCAGGGAATGTAAGCAGCAAGGAGCCTCTGTCCGTACAGAGGTTCTCCAGAATGAGCCAGTAAGAGGTAGTTACCTTTGGGGAATGGTACCATCAACCACATCCTGGAGTGAAAATTAAAACGGATTACGGAAGTTTACAGAACTGTTGGAAAGGGGTGGCACTGCCAAAAAGCAGCAGGGGAAATTCAGCTTGAGGAATTTTACACAGGGACAGAAAGATCCACTTCTCATCTCCAGCTAACCACATCAGCTGCTGACCAAAAAGCTTTAATGTTATTTTTCAGGCAGTACCCGAGGTGACAAGACACCTCAAATGCAAACATGCCTTTTAACAAAAAGGTGAAGTCATCTCAGAAGACAAAAGGAGAGAACCTTTCTAGAAGGCAGTACACACCCCAAAAAGCACAGAGCTTATAGCTTTGATGAGAACAGTTCCTTCTTAAGTGCTTTTCAGAACAGAACTGAAGCTACTTAGAAAACACTGATGGACTTTGAGAGAGCTTTCCACTTGCATATAAAGGTGTAAAAGTAGTTATATAAATACTGTGAATAATTCTGCTTTAGATCACATTGGGTATAACTTTAATTTGCACACCTAACCTTTATAAAACAGTAGGTTTCTTTCTTTTTATGCCTTTCTAGTGCAGTAAAAGTTGATGCCACAACTTTAGGGTTTTTCAGTCCAGCAGAGTCTAATGTTAAAGCACAGGGAGGAATCTATTTTAAACAAATATAGAGAGGGTTTGCTTTATTACCTGTCAGTTTTCTACAATCTATTTCAGAAATGAGATACCGCTTTTTGGTTGAGAAAAACTTCCTGTAGGTAAAATAGTTGAGTTGGTAAAGACATCTCTAATATATCCTTCATCGTTCTGGATGCTAGGTGCAGATTTCTGTCAATACTCGATTACTGTAATAACTGTAAATACTAAGGCAGATGAAAAAGCCCTCTGTTTAAACAAGTATATTCTTGTTATCTGGAAAAATATTTATTTTCAAGAAGGAGTCTCATACCAAACAGGAAAACATTTGTGAAAATAGCCACTTCTAAATGCTGGATACACCTCATTGTGAACGCAAATAGCTATGAAGCATAAGCTCAATCTTGGTGGTATTTCCATTCCTGAAATACATGAAGATACCAATCAACAACACTGTGGCATTTATGGGCAGATATTTGTTCACAGCCAGTAGTGATTCTAACAAACTAGAACATCTGCCCTGCAGCTGCTCCAGTAGAAATAGGACACAAGATCTATTTGCTCTCAAATCATCAGCCAATATTTTTTATTTCTGTGAGAGAGACACAATATCTAAGGTTTACACACACACACACATAAAGAGTTGCTGTTGTTTGGTTGGATTTTGTTTGAATCAGTTTTAACTGCAGGTGAAAGAAAGCAGAGACGAACAAGCCGCTCTGCAGCTCCCAATATGGTATATTTATTTACTCAGTTCACGTTGTACTCCAGGTCCCAGAATCGCTTCTGGACATCCTGCTGGGTTCTCTACCAGCCAGTAAAAATTAGAAGATTTAATATATAAAGAATACCTGCCTGAATGAGGGAGAAGTTCAAGCCATTATGGTACACTGGTTGGTTTTTTTTTTAGGATAATGCCCATGAAAGATATCAGACAGACTTAAGCTTCCACATTCTATCTAATAATATGAAAATCCTATTCAGTGTTCCTGAAGTCTGGTTGTGGCACACCCCAGCAAGGTTGGAGAGAACTTTTGACTTGTAAATCAAGTGCAGAACTTCCAAACAAGAAGCAACTTCAAGTAGGGATTTGTACTGTTAATTAGTCTCCTCATACAGAGCCACAGAATTAACACAACTCATTTTACTACTTCCCAGCCACAAGTCAATCATAACCATTCCACTGCCAAGCAGAACACTATTTTACATCATAATTTTAATTTTAGAAAGGAAAACCCCCTACAAGACATCCAATATACCCAAAAAAAAACCTGCAAGACATCCAATATACCCAAATTTTGATTGTGCCTCTGAATGAGGTAGGTGAAATTTCATTTTTTAAATTAAATACATGGATTTGATCAGATTCTGACACCCACAGCCAAACAATTTACAATCCCATGGAATATGTTTCATGTTTGGCAGCATCTTCTCCTTGAATTATGGAAAAAAAAACAATAATGTCATTCACAAACTGGAACTCAAAACTGAAAGTATTTACGCTTGAGATGCCAACACAGTTTTGAGAACACAGACATTTTAATTAAAACAAGTATTTCACACTAGAGTTCCACATTTGAAACAGATCTCAAATCACTGTCAACTTGGATCTCAAGTGCCACCACACACATAAGCTAAATAAGTCAAGATTCAGTAAGGGAATTCTTTTCCTCTTGTTGCTTTTGAAACAAGAACACAAACAGTTCATGAGCACTAAGCACTAGACAACTTTTTCCTCCCACCCTTGGAAGCAAGTGTTGTTTAATTCATCTTTATGCCTGCATTTCCCATACATACACCTGTGTATCTATCATTCCTGTTTTATTATCAGTATCTTTCTCGCTTAAAGCGTTGCTGGAGTATTGTTTGAGCCAGGTGGTGTTTTTTTTTCCAGGTACACAGAAAAAGATGGCAGTATAAAGAAACGTTGCCTAAACTTCAGGTGGTTTCACAATTCACTCAGCAGGTTGAGTTTGAAGCTATAACCTGTTCATTCCACTGCCAAAGGTGTCTTAATTCTGATACAACCTTGAATTCCTCCTCATAAAAGAGCAATACCGAAAAAGTTAAAGCACAGTCTCACAAACAACAGGCTTGCAAAGGCCTAAATTCTCACTTACCAGCTCCTTCAGAGGTACGCACTAGAACCCTGCATCTTCCTTTGATAACAGTGAAGGCTTGTGGTATTTGGTTTACAGCTAATTTCACATTGACGCTGCAACTGTTTCACAATAAACCTGCACGGCAGGAGAACAAATATGGGTTGTGCTTAGAACAATATTTTATAAATTAAAGCTGAGGGAGGACTTGTTTTTCCAGCTTTCTTAACGTGCACACGTGAAAAGAACTACTATCTCTACCCTTGCAGCAAAATGATTGTGTAATAAGCCAGCAACCAACAATTAAAAATACACACCTTCTGCCCGAGACAATAAAGATAACTACTTTAAGCTAAGCTTTGCTTCAAAAGCAGTTACACACCTGGAACGTGTCTAGAGCAAACTCGGGTTATCACCAACAGTTACTGTTGTTCCGTCAACAAAAATCTGGCAGCAAAACATCCTGTTACACCAGTCACTGCAGCCTTAAAAATTGAGAGCAAAAATGAAGACTGGTGCAGTTTGGTGGCCAACGGTACAGCTATACACTTTGCTTTAGAAACTCCACATACACATGGGCTATCCAGGAGTTTGTTGGGTGCCCCCCTAGCTTAACAGTGCGACAAAAATCTGTGTCATAAAGGTAAATATTTCCTTGAAGTTTATCCTGACAAAAAAACACAAACCCTCAACCAACTAACAAAAAAATCCCCCAAACCCACTAAACACCCCCAACCCTGTAAAGTACCCTATTAAAGTCTCAGATCGCCAAAACCGTAGTAAACTTCAGTGCGTTTATTACTCATAGACGGGGCTTTGAGCAACCTGGTCTAATGGGAGACATCCCTGCCTATAGCAGGGAGGTTGGAAGTAGAGGAGTTTTAAGGTTTCTTCCAACTCTAACCATTCTACGATTAGGAATAAAGTACCCAAAGTTTTATTCGACCGTGAGAAAGATTATTCTTTTCCAAATGTGTCCGGAGAATACCGCCTTTCAACTGTACCCTCAGGAATCAGCCTAGAAAAACAGCGGCCAAGACAGAGGACTCTTCCCCGGCTTTACCCTACACGGCAAACCGCTACCGCCGCTCCCCCCCAGCCCCCTCTGGGGTCAGGGGCTTTTCCTGAGGGGGTGGCGTGCGCTCTGTGCTCCGGCCGGCTGCCTCGCTCGGTAAATATACCTCTACCCCTGGGACGCCGGCCCCAACACCCCTCCTCACACGCACCAGGCGGGCCACCGTGAATGGGAGGCCCCGGGCGACGCCTGACAGGGCCCGCGGCCGCGCCGGAGCCCTCACTGCCTAGGCTCACCTGCCCGGCGGCGCCTCCCACGCCCCAAACAATAGGGCAACGCCCGGAGGCTCCACCGCCCTCCCCAGGGTCTCTATCACCCTCCTTCCCTCCCGCCGACGCCTGAGGGAAGCGGCCGCCGTCCCCCGCCACCTCCTTACCTGAGGGAAACAAGCTCCGGCAGCACCGGCGGCAGGTTCCCTTTCGTACCCCCCGCCCTCCGCCGGCGCCCTGCCCGCGGCTTCCCGCGGCACCCTGGGAGTTGTAGTTCTCGCTCTGCCCGCCTGCGCGCAGGTTTACCCGAACGTCCCGGCCACATTAGAACTACAAGTCCCAGTAATACCCGCGCCGCGCCTTACCTGTGTCCCTCCTCCCTGCAGGTAAATCCCCTCCCTCATGCCGTTCCCTCCAGCACCGCCCACCCTCGCGCGGTGCCTACTGGGAAAGAGAGTCCCGCCTCTGGAGGCGCCGCCATTTTAGGCGTTGCTCGGCGACGCGGACGCCCTGGGAGGGAGAAGCAAACGGCAGGTAGCCAGGCGGGAGAAAGCCTTATTCACCCGTTCCTCGAGTCTTCTGTCAAGTAGGGGTTATCACGATGAGAGGATTAAATATTTCTTTAAAGGAGCGCCAGGGTAAGGGACACAAGGAGGCCTTCACACATTGCGCAGGTCCTTTGGTGTCACCTCCTGACAAAAACCTGGATTTCAGAGAAATGAAGCTTTTGAGAAGTGCAGGGCAATGCTCCTGTCCCACAGGATGGCACCCACTGCCGACCTGCTCACCTAAACATTCTCTGGTACCATCACGCCTCAGCCCAATTAACTGCCAAAACCTAGCAGAAAGGGCAGGTTCCCTTGGCAAAAAATAAGGCTTGAAACAGGCGGCAAAACAAAAGCTGCATTTCTGAGCTGGAATCTACACCTTTGTGCAACAGAATGTACCGAGCTCTGGAAGAGGAGTATTAAAATTTGTCCCTGGTTTGAGATGGCAGTACGTTTTGTAACAAGTTTGAAATATAAAGATTATAGAAAACGGCAAACACATTTCGAGTAAAGATATCTGTTCTATGGAGTCTGTGTGTGTGCCTTTTTTTTTTTTTAAAGATTTTTGGCATATTTAAATCCCTTTTTAAATATGCATAGCTCTCTCCTGGACCACCTGGTTGAGTATAACGTAGGATAAAAATATTTACCCAGAAAATTCATGTTCAGTTTTACCGAGTATGTAACCCTGCAGATGAAAACTACGTGCAGCTCTTTACCGATTTCCTTAGGTGGATACCTCACAGAAGAACCACTCTGAGGTTTTTTTTCCTCCCCAAAGTAGGCACGTTGCTTCAGAACAGAACCAAGAATCTCAGATAAAAGACTTGAGCGCAGAACTTATTCTCAAGGCTGAAGGTGTCAGCAGGAAAAAGCTTTTACTGAACTTTTGATACGGCAGCCCTAGAGTTTCTCTCACCCAGTGTGGATACAAGGTATAATTGAGTACACTTTGCTAAAGAGAAGTGAAAATGGGGGGAAGTGGGTGGACAGGCTTGCTTTCTGCTCTTTGTGTGTGTCGCACCCAGCGATACACAGAACGCAGCCTCTGATAAACACAGAGTAGCTGAAGTGCTGAGACCACAAGTGAATCGTTACCGTCCGCTTCCTTTGCAGGGACACAGAGCTTTCAGAAATGCCTCGTTGGCATATTAGCAGAACAGTTAAAACCATTCTGAAGTACCTTCAGATTGAAATACCTTCAAAAAACACACATAACATCTTACTGTGACAAAGTAATTTGACTTAAAAGCACTACTTCACCTCAATATCAAATTGTCTTACGTCTCCAAAGACTAAGCCCTCTGCCTTTTACCCTGTTACTAGCTTTAAATCTTGCAATGACTTCACAGCTAGGAAAGACATTCCTCCCTGTCTTTTCTTAGCCGTGTGCTGGGGTTTGCATTACTTCATATACGTGTTGCTTGAAATTTGTTCCACAGCTTCAGAAGCTTTTCGTGATCCCTTCCCACCCCAGCCTTCCATCAGCATTTCGCAAAATAGGACACTTGGCTCAAGACAAAGTGTGACAGCGTGACTGCAATTTTTCTTGCCTAACAGATTCAATGCATGCAAGAGGCTGTGATTTAAATCCTATGAATAGTTTAGTGGTTGACACCCAGACTTATTACATTTCTCCATAACCAGTTACGCTATAGAACTCAGTATCTTTCTCTACAGCGTGTCTGTGCAGGACAAGATATGCTACTTTCAAGTTTAGAGATGGAAGAAGGAAAGGTAGGGATTGGGAATTTTGAATTTACGAGGCAGAAAATAGTTCTGCACACAGACAGGTTGGTTTTGTTGTTGTTTTGGGTTTTTTTTTCCATAATTCAGAGGGCAGCATTGCCTTAAAATAAAATTGCTGGGAAAGAATTGTAGATGCTGGCAAAAAAAAGAGAATTGAATACATTAAATATCTTTCTGACTGGTCCCTTAGTTATTGCTACTGCAGCACTAAAACTACAGTGTGGACCTTCCAAAGTAGGTTTCTGATCACGAGCACGTATTTTACCAGAACAAAAGTGTGAGTAAATGAATGGGACATACAGCTCAAACAGCTTTTTGCAGTGACCTTTCCAGTCCGAGGGTGGGGGGAAAGTGGGAGATTATGGAAAGTTTCCCTGTGTGAAAGTGCAAGCTGCTACGACACTACAACCAGACACATGATTAATAACAATCTTTTCCCTTTGTGTCTACTGTACCTCAATACTGCTTTAAAAGTAATTCTTACTGTCTTAAATTATGCCATTCAGCTTTGTTTATTAAGGTTTTGTCATACAACACGCCCAGACATCTCTTCAGAGGGATGTTGGCAGATAAAACCTCGCAGTGGTTTTCACTGTTATAGATTGTTTTGAGTGCTTGGCAGGAAAGGTGTCAAAATTAACATTCCTCTAGCAGTCAGAGAATTACAAATTGCTTCAAAATAAACAAAACAACTGTTATTGCATGTTACTTCACGGAAAGATCTAATCTGTCAACTCTATTGTCAGTCTGTAAGAGAGGAAAATACTCTTTTAGATCATATTAACCATTTTCTCTGGAGGGTATTTCCAGTGTGTCTGTAGAACATGGAGGCACCTCCAGAACTTTCTACAGCTGAGAGGAAATTGTGCTTTCGCTATTTTTGGTGGTACTTGAGCATCCTGTTGAAGCCTAGCTTTGCTTTGCCATGGTTATATTAATTAGGTTTCTGCACTCAGCTTCCTGACTTGTCTCTTTCTGCACACAGCGGCCGCTCAAGTCTTCTGTCATTTCCACTTCCTGATTAGTGGCTTTTAACAATCGGCCGAGGCAGTTACCAGGATTTCCCCCAAGAGACCAAGCGAAAACACTCTCACTTCGCAGCTCAGAGACAGAGCAGAAAATACTGGGCGCGGTTATTCAGGCAGTGCTTTTCTTCAGAGAGATCTCTCGTCAGTGCAACAGCTGCTGGTACAGAAAGACGTTCTGTGAAGCTGCTCAAGGCACACCAGCAGGTAACCTTCCATCCATGGCAGAGCCAATGGCCACCTTTTCTGATGCTTCTCTCTAAAAGGACGCTTTGATAGATTTGGGGAACGGGGATGAGACTGCAGGTGAAAAAGCTGGATGCCTCTGAGCACCCTCTATTCCTTATTTCTTTGACCAATGAAATTTTGCAGATACCATATCCCTAAGGAAGGAGCTTGGAACACTGACTCATGTGCAGCATAACACCATCTATACCAATGCTGACAAGTTTTCCCAGATCTGACCTACTGTTCTTCTAGTAAAGTTAAGTATCTATTTATATATATATATACTCAGTCCTATTCAAACTGTCCCAAATGAGTCATGATATTTAACCTTTTACTCTGGATTTCTACTTGTTAGGCAGTTTGCCCTGACAGTGCCTCTAAATAGCGTAATTTCAGATATCCAGGGTTCATCTTCACTAAGGAAGCGCTGCTGGTTTCATATTGACATCTTCAAAGGTCTGCTTTTGATCAAAGCAGGAATAGGAAGGCTTAAGCCTTTCCTCTTGCAAGTCAGCTTTAAATGATAAAAGTCTGCTGGTGGATTTGCTTCGATGCTAAGGAAAAGCTCAAAAACTTCCTGGTTTTAAGAAGGATATACAAGTTACTCGTAAAATTTGTCATGGGCCTCAAACAATGCGTACCAGATGGTAAATGATACTCCCTTTTCACAGGTACCTTTGCTCATCCTGTACTTTTCCTGGAAGATTACCTGGGTGGCCCACAGCTCGGCAGCCAAGCAGAAAGTTATTGCTTTCCAGCAGATTATGACCTACATAACAGAAGTAAAAACGTTAGTTGCCTTGTCAAGAGAATCACTGCTAGGATTGACATAATTTTATGGTCTGCTGATCCGCTGGCCATATTTCTGGTAACTGGGGAAACAGCTTGATCTATTCCTGACACATAGAGCCACCCACTAGAACTGTAGTTCCAGGGTAATTGGATCGATTGAGGCGGTTGAACAGTTGTCATTTGGAGATTACTTGACTGTTAATTGAGAAATATGAAGAGGATTCTCTGACCTCTCATTGTATGAGCTACGGGAACTAAAGACCTCCGTGAGAAACACCTTTCAACCAAGCCAGAGGATATTTCAAATGGCAGACAGACACGGATCTATCTACTGCCACACACGATGCTATCGAGGAGAAGCCCTTTGCTTAAGATTTTCTGATCCCAGTACACACCCTTTACTTCTTTCATCTGCTAACTTTTTGGGGGGCAGGCAAAGGCAGGGAGGGGGCAATTCCAGACCAATTTTCATGGGCAGTTTGAAACTAATATAGTACCATCAAAGTAACTCGCTCTCCTATTATTGTTAAACTGGGATTTTTAATACTACCAGGATGAACACGTCCATTGCTTGATTTACCAGCTATATTTTATTTACAAGTTTCCTTTGAACATTATTTTTTGCCCTTAGGACAGTGCTTTAGAAAGGAAAACAAAATCACAACTGCTTTTTATGGTAAATCCTGGAAGTTTAAAAGTAGGAGACAAATGAAAAGCAGTCACAGACTTGATGTGTACAGGAGAAGTTTCCCGACTTCAAAAGAGAACACCAGATGGGCATAATAGTTCTCTGGGTTACAGCAGGCCATGAGATAAGCAATTGACAGGCTACATGTAGTCTGATAATGAACAAAAGGCATTCAAAAACAAGAAGGAATTATTCTTACATCCAAGGTTGCTATGATTTATGACAGAAGAATTCAAGCCTTTTTTCCCCTCAAGCTGAGCCACCTTCTTGCCTGTTAACTTCACAGTGCAAACTTCGAAGTGTATTTCCATTTACAATATTTTGTGGGTCCGTTTAAGATGCACCAGCTGAAATTCAAGCTCTATTCTGAGGAGTGCAGCTAGGCAGAACTGACGGTAAAAAGCACAGGAGAACAAAAAGCACTTCTAGAACATTTCATCACGTATTAATAAAAATATTGCATTGAAACTGAAATTGTCCCTGTTAAAGAAAAACCCCAAACAAACAAAACCAAGCAAAGCACAGATTAGATACCAAAGGCACAGCAGCTTTATTTGGCAAGTAGCTGTTATTATTATGGCTTGCTTTTTTATTGTGTAGTGAATTTTATTGTGTAGTACTTCTCCCAGCAGAAGCAGGGAGGTGATTGTCCTCCTGCGCTCAGCACTGGTGAGGCCAAACCTTGAGTATTGTGTCCAGTTCTGGGCACCTCAACACAAGAGAGATATCGAGGTGCTGGAGCGAGTGCAGAGGAGGGACACGGAGCTGGTGAGAGGCCTGGAGAATAAGGCTTATGAGGATCGATTGAGGGAGTTGGGATTGTTTAGTTTGAGGAAGAGGAGGCTGAGGGGAGACCTCATCACTCTCTACAACTGCTTGAAAGGGCACTGTAGAGAGATTGGTGCTGGTCTCTTCTCACGGGCAATTAGCGATGGATCGATTGAGGGAGTTGGGATTGTTTAGTTTGAGGAAGAGGAGGCTGAGGGGAGACCTCATCACTCTCTACAACTGCTTGAAAGGGCACTGTAGAGAGATTGGTGCTGGTCTCGTCTCACGGGCAATGAGCGTCAGGACAAGAGGGAATGGCTGCAAGCTGCAGCAGGGTAGGGTTAGGCTGGACATTAGGAAAAAGTTTTTCACGGAGAGAGTGGTCAGTCAGTGGAATCAGCTGCCCAGGGAGGTGGTGGATTCCCCATCCCTGACTGTGTTGAAGAGTAGATTGGATGTGGTGTTGAGGGCTCTGGTGTAGGGGAGAACTTGTAGAGTAGGGCTGATGGTTGGACTTGATGATCCCAAGGGTCTCTTCCAACCTAAATGATTCTATGATTCTATGAATTCTCCCCCCACCACCACTACCACTTCAATCTGTTGCTCTTTTGCAGGTATAGGAGGACAAGCATCCTCCCCAGCTCTAGAGCTATCCTACCACTTTGCAGCGCATCTATATTTAAATTTGGCATTTCTAAGTCAACTACTCGTTTGCATCAGAATGTTTTGCCATTGGGCAACAGTTGCAGCTTGACAACAGCGTTGTGGCTTGCAAATTAGAAACCTTTCAGGCTTCATCTGGAAGTCAGACGTGCTGCGAATTGCTCATCACCTTTATCTTGCCTCTGCCCTATACCTGCAGCATTCTAGTGAGACCCGAGAGCTCTTGCCTCTCTCATTTGTGACTGCTCTTCCATCCAAACCACAGCCACGCAGCTCTACCTACCGCCCAGTGACTGCCCTGGGCAACAAGAGCCAGGCTGGGAGGGACCCGATTGTCACTACAGCATGACTTGGATCAGTCATTCCCGAAACCAAATGTTATTTATCAGCTTTGTTTAGATTAATGATAGAAACTTAGACGTTAGCACCTGTTTCCAGTAATTTGATAAAAAGCTTTCTCCCATATTGCATTACAGTGATCCCATATGCTTTTTGACCAGAAAAAAACGCTGATAGACAATCTGGAAATATTGACAAAGTATAAAATGCAGCTTTTGAATGTGTTAATAAGTAGTTGCAGGTCAATACATGACAGGCAGGCACTTCTGTATTTTCTTGGGTAAGGAGCTATAATTTCGGCTTAGAAATTAAAGACCATAAATATTATGTAGTTTTCTCAGTCTAAACACCTATGTGAAACCAAAGGACTACAGCCTCCAAAGCAGATTCTCCCATCCCAAATATTAAAGAGAACGTTTGCCTGGGAGAAAGTATTGAAAAGAATTATTCAGGTACAGAAATAACCTATAGATCTAAGCATTTTGGACAGATGAATGTAATACCGAGTGAAAATTCTGTAGATTTCACTGCATTTTTTTCCCTCCCTAACCATCTGCTGATTTGTAAGGTGAGGGGAACCCAACTTTCCACTTGAACTATTTCTCTGTGGACATGGAAGAGATTCATGGTGATTTGTCATGTCTCTATTAGCTAAACTTTTCTAATACTAGAAGTTGCAGCCTGCAAATTGTACAAGTGATATTGCAGATTCGGGGTTCTCTCTCCTTAGGTGTTCCTTCTTTGTTAGAAACAAACCAGTGTCTTCATGTGCAAATACTTGTAAAACAGGAAAGGTAGGAGGTGGAAAACCATACATATTCATCATTCTTAATGAAACATTTATTTCTGGGTGTTTAGTTGAAGGTGAATTTGTCAAATGTGATAATTATGTGAATTACAGCTAATAGGGTTTAAATCTTGTTCAATTTCCACAGTTCTGCAAACATTATCTATAGATTTCACACAGGGAGGCAGAAAAAGGGAAGGGGGGGAATCCTGCTCGAGGCTCTTGCTGCAAGTACAAAGACTGAATCTAAGCTATATAAATATACATGAAAGTGTTGTAAAGTTTTAATGCTGCCAGTAATATATAGCTTTAATTACCATCACGTTGAAAAGAGATTTCCAGTGATATAGTGACTTCTCTTTAAGTTTTATTCGAAAGTAACTTGCGTTCTGCTTCGGTAGGATTTTTCACTGGGCTTGATAAACACAGAAATGGATGTCAGTGAAAGTATATTTTAGCAATCTGAAGAGATCAGGGTGTTGCACAGGTGTCCCAGAACGCGATACGTGCTGGCACACCCCGTGTGCTGTAAAATTAACTCGAATTTGTGAATGAATGAGCAGCACCTGGACAAGATTCACAGCAGCGGGTCTTCCTAAATTAAGGGCAGGAGCAATAGCCTGGTATTCTCAGGCAGTCAGAAGAATTGCTGCTGCGTTTTAAAGGTAGCATCATCTCTGCAGCCCCTAAAGTTTTTTGGGTTTGGTTTTGTGGTGCATTCTCCACCCACCCCCATCTCCTTGGTGACTGATTAACCCACTGGAGAACTGCTTTAGGGAGTGGTACTTCTTTAAAAGTAATCTGTGGTTTTAAGATGGAAGATGAGCGTTCACAATTTCACTAGCCATGCTCAAAGCAAGGATATGGATGAGCCTGTGGAGCAGAAGCTGCAGAAAACTAGGAAAATCACTTGTTTCATGACTGTTCCTAAAGGCCTAACTGTATTGGTGAGGCCACACCTTGAGTGTTGTGTCCAGTTCTGGGCACCTCAGCACAAGAGAGATATNTTCTATGAGTCTATTTAGAAGACTGGATACACAGGAAAGTTTCCAGAAGAAAAGTAGCTCAGCAGCTCTAAGGGCCTCTTTTTTTTTTACTAGTCTGGGTCCTTTAGAGGAAGGTGCATTTATATCTCTCTCTCCATGTGGTCCAACCATCTTCCACTCTCCATGTACCAGGATGAGCTGGGAATCTGCTTTTATTTGGCAAGCTATGTAGCTCCAAGACATTCTGCAATGCATTCACAACACAGCAAGGCTTGCATCTGAATGTAAAGCACCCAGAAGTACTCTTAAATACAACCAGTGCCCACAGCAGGACACCAGAGTCACTGCTCTTCGGGGAGCTTGAGCTATGGGACCATTTGAGCTGTTGGAGAAGACAACTGTTCAACAAGGTGGATGTATATCTGTCATGTGTATCTTCCCAGAAGTTAATTAGAGCACTAGTTCAGTGTATAGTAACTTATATTTTATATATAAAAATATACAATTTTATATATGTGTTTTTTTATATATGTCTTTACGTGTGTGTGTGTATGTAAAACCAGAAAAGATGATGGCCACATATACAGAAACTACTCCTCTTTCCTTTTGCACCAAAGAAAGGAGTCTCAGGCATCCCAGGCACAGCTGAGTAATTCTCAAGAGCAGCACAACCCCAATAGCTACGAGGAAAATCTGCTCCACTCCCCGGGAGAACTTCTTTATCTGGAATGATGTGAACTCCTGCCTTTTCTCTCCGCCTTTTACCGTGTCACAGCTCAATGCATTCCTCCTTTATCAGCACCTCTTTCACATCTGTGCTCCCTCCCTTCACAGAAGACTCAATTGCTGAGTCACAGAAAAATCAACTC
Organism: Jacana jacana; assembly: GCA_013400555.1. Lineage (NCBI taxonomy): Eukaryota > Metazoa > Chordata > Aves > Charadriiformes > Jacanidae > Jacana > Jacana jacana. The sequence goes on from VZTM01007488.1 coordinate 20,742, forward strand.
ACAGTTCAATACTTAACAAGTTTTCCAGAGCGGGCAGAAAGAGCACTAAAGCTGCTTGGAGAGAACAAGCTCGGCTTTAGGATTTCTCGAAAGGACCCGAGAGAAAAGTCAAGCAAAGAATAAATCAAGACACAGCAAAAAAAAAAAAACACCCAAAAACCCCAAAACATTCAGCTCCCTCAGCCCTTCACAACATTGGAGATTGTTTCTGAAAAAAATGACAGCACGGGAAGCAGCCAGGAAACAGATTTGCGCAACAGGATTTCCTGCCAGGAGGCTTCTGTCACAGCCCCTCAAACCGGGTAATTTGACGGTGCTCCTACTTACAGGACTATGAAGTTTCTGCCATTTATTAAGCTGTCCCCGGGGGCTTACCTTGTCCCTTCCTGAGCAAGCGGTTGCTGCTTTGTAAATATCTCTTCCTCACATCCAGGAAATTCATAACATACTTCAAAAGGCAGGCACGGAGCTGCAGAAAGAGGAAGGAGCCTGGCGTCTTTGCTTTATTGCTTTTGTGAAAGCGAGCAATTCCCATAGTTTTTGAGAGCAGCAGCACCATGGCGCCCAGCCTTAGGCTCATATCTCCAGATCTCTCCACTAAAGCTCAGGGCAATTTTCTTTCAGCTCTTCTGACAGCTGAAAGCTTAACAGAATTTGTCTAGAAAAAGCGATTACCTCTTCCTACAAAACCTCACTTGTGCTTTTTCAGACTCTCCCACAAATGCAGCTTTAAGCTGTTGTCTTGAATAACAGGAGAAATCCATTGCTAGCTTTAAAACTTGTATTTTGATTTAAATTAGTTCAGCTTAGGGTAGGAGAGGCTTATAAAAAATAAACCTGCTCCTTAGGTTTAACTACCCACACTAGAAGGGAAAAATCACTTTGAAGAGTCGGTTATGACAACCTTGTGGTACCTGCCCTAAGTGATGCCGTCTCCATGAGACTGAATTCACCACCAGCTTCCATCCTGCAGTTCACAGCCCGTCAGCTGAGATGTTAATGGACATCAGAGTTATAATTACAACTCACTTTCTTCAGATTAATCTTCCAGCACTTGATTAGCACTATCCTGTCTTCGGTTCATTAAGGGGAAAAAAAAAAACAACCCCAAAAAAAGACAAGTAGAACTAAAAAACCCATTTCTTAATACTGGGCTTTCCTATTTATACTCCACTCCTCCCAAATCAACACCTACTCAATGGGCACGCCGCAGGAGCTCAGACCTCTGGTCTGGAGGGGGTTTAACCCTATGTTTGCCTGATATTAAACAAAAGACACAACGATTTCTCTCTTTCTCCCCCCCCTTCTCTTTTATTTAACAGCTATTAAGTTTCTCATTCATACCTCCCCTTCTCTGGGCCCAGAAACAATGTGTCCTCTCCCCATGCACCTGTATTTAAATACTACTTTGCTCACAGTAAATGCAAACAAATAAGTAAAATAAACAGAAAAGACATTCTATGAGTATTTGAGCCTTGATAAAGATTCTACAAGAAAAGGTAAATAACTAGACCCAGGGTAAGCAAGAAGATGGCAAATCTATGTGATGTAATAAAAAATATTCAAGGAATTCATCTGCCAGTTTATGAAAACGTGTGTTTAACCCTTCAGAGGATGAAACAGAATGCTAACCCAAGTGTAATTTTTGGCATTTCGTCTCAAGAACTGGGGATGGGGTGAGTAATGGGGGGGATATGTTCTAACCATGCTCTGACAAACGCTTCTGTGCCCACGGCCATAGCTCCACAGGGGCTCCATGGGGGTCTAGTGGGCACTGGCACTTTGTGGAGTTTCTTCAGCTGCTTGTTCCCAACCTACAGGGTGCACCAGTACAGCACCAGTCCTGAGCACTGGGAACCTGAGTCCCTAAACCAGCCTGCTCCTTCCTTCCTTCCTTCCTTCCTTCCTTCCTTCCTTCCTTCCTTCCTTCCTTCCATGCATGGGCATTCCTTCCCCTTCCCCTGGGGGCACAGGAGAGATGAGGCAGTGCCTGTTCAGCCAGGGCTGGAAAGCCAGCACGTTCCCAGTTCCCAGCACGGGAAGCGAGCAGAGGAACCAGCAATTTCCCAGACACCCACTCATGGCAGCAAAATCTGTACTGGCCCATAGCAAAATGTGGCACTGGTGATCTCCCCTTGCTGGAGGCTCCACGCTCAGAGGGGCATCTTCAGGGCAGTAGCAGTCGAAACTGCCTCAGCACACAGTTGACAGTGTAGGTTTAAAAAGCTCTCTGACAACCAGCCACAGCATGTTACTAATTAAAAAGCAGAGTGAATCGAGTTGGATTTTTGCTTCCTGGGGAGGGAGGGAGGGTTACTCTGGGGAGGTGAACGTGGGTTTCAGAATCTCTGGGGAGTGCTCCACGCAGGAAGGAATTTCCAGACAAAAGACACTTGGAAAACCCGTTTTAGCTCTCAGCTTATGCGCTGAACAGCTTTTCTTTTCCTTTCTCTTTCACTAGAGATGCTACAGGGAGAAGCCAAGGCTTTCTGTGGTTCTTAAAGCTCTCCACCTGTGAGCACCACGGCTCCAAAAATAAACACTACCGCACCCTCTCTTTGTTACTAATAATAAGACTAAGTAGGATGTTCCACCGTTTCAAGAAAAACCATGGAGATGACCTGTCTCTTCCATAAATGCTCCATCTGCCCTTTTCAAAAGTGACTCGGGTTGTAAGAGGTGCAGCACTCTCTGTCCCACCGATCAGGCAACAAGAGCTCATTTTGATGACACGGCAGTCTATTTCCAGGACTCTGGAAATGCCAGGACATTCTCCCATCAGCTGAGCATTGGGATTGCACCTACATTGTAAACACGAAAGGAGTAGGTATCGTAGGGTGAGGAACGCAGCACTACGTCATTGGAACTGTCTCCAGAACGCTTAGAATAAACCTGAATGATGCACAAAAGAAAGAGTATACAGCAAAAAAAATTGTTTCAATATATTTTGCTGTAGAATTCTCGATTACAGAAAATAGACCAAAAGAAAAAAAAAAAGCAAGAAATAGGAAGACAAATCTTCCTTCTGTTTGAGAAATCGAAGCCCCAAGATTCCCACTTCCCTTCAGAGATGCTGGACCCGTCAGCATGTAACTGCTCCTCTGTGAAAAGAGAGCAAGAAGGCACCAGGAATAGCTGTTGCTGGGGAGGTTTGTATTTGGGCACTAATTTGATATATTAGGTTTAATCTAAATTGCAACTCAAACAGTTGCCACTGAACATTATCCAGGGTCAGGGAAGGAAAAGAACAGCAGCTGGTTCTAGAGCTTTTTACATTTCTGTGTCTCCTTATCTGTGTGAAGAGGTACGCGATGGACTCAACAGCCGTGACGAAGCAGCCCTTTAGCCTGGCCAGTATGTCCAGTAGCGGAGCCATGAACCAACCCCTTTAGCACTGGAGCCACGCTTTCAAGAACTTTTCCACGCAGTTGGAGGCACTTTTATTATGCCACAGACGTGAAGAAATACAGAACAGATGAATTTGTAGTGCATCACACAGCTCTGCAAAGCAGCAGCCACATGCTTGCTTTGTTTTCCTCTCTTTTTTGTCACCGTTGTCACCATTCACTGAGATCTTCTGAGGCTTTTTTTTCCCTCATCTCTGTCTCCCTGATGTCAGTTTTGATCAAAGACTCTTTTATAAGACAGAGACCTCTCCCCTGCTGACACCTGCATCCCAACCGGTCTTTATTTCCCTTGTGGAACCGGCGCTGAGCCCGGCTTAGGCTGTTCACAGGTCAGGAAGCACAAGATGTGGAAAGGAAAGGTACTCAGGAGACCCAGGGAAGATTGACACTCTTCCAAAAAAATCATGTTACATCATAAGTGTTGATCATTAGCAAGAATGGCGAGAAGGATTCCAGAAACTTAATTATTTATTCCATGCTGACTGTACAAACATTTAAGATTGCACTTAGGAAAAGCAAATTGGTAGGCAATTAGTTTAGCTGTTAATATCGTATCCATGGCTCAAACTCTCACTGTCTGCATTAGGTACATTAAAAATACATCAAGGCCCCTTCAGAGGAGCTTTGCTCTCACTTCAGGTTCTGATCAGTGAGAACTGTTTACTTGAGGACTAATTAAATCCGGGTGTTGACCTGCCAGGAGGGCGTTCCCTGGATAATTCCATACCTGGGAGAAGGCCTGGACCAAGGGATGGGAAGCCTGTAGCGGCTTCATTGTGGGAAGGCTGGAGGTATAACTTCAGTGGGTATGTCTGTTCTGATATTCCCCTTTCCCAGATCCACAGCTACAAGTGAGAGCTTAAATATCTTCCCTGATGTATTTCACAGAGGTGGAGCAGTGGTAGGAGGAAGCTCTAAGTATCTCTCTGTGGTATCTCGAGGCATGTACATCCATATGGCTTCCTTAAAAGCGGAGTTCAGGATCGGGGCTCTGGGGGTTTGCTACCTCAGGTACTCTAGAACTACTACCTCTAGAACTTCATCATTCATCCTGCTACTAGGTGGGGGATTTCTAGGGAGGACACGCAGCAAAATTATACTTCAGCCTTAAAAAAATGTCATTCTTCTGTTGGAGTGCAGTTTTTTGTACCTGGAAAGGGTGGCAGGGCACAAATGCAGGATTTGTCCGAGCGCCAAAGCTCTGTTCCCGGAAGCTGCTGAACACCCTCATTTTCCACTGAACTCATGGTAAAGTGCTTGTTATTTAGCGTAGGATCAGGCTTGAAGGAAGTGAGTGTAAAATAAAACCACAAACATTTGCATTTCATACATAACTAGAGTTAGTATCTGTACCAACAGATGGAAAATGGTTTGCGCTGTGAATACAAATACTGTAACGTTCCTCTGGCTCTTCTCACACGCGTGAGGGATTCTGTGCTCCCATTATTTGCAAAGGTCCAAATCCCACAACCCTCTTCCAAGTTCCTACTTCCTCAAGGCTGGGACAGACAGCCCACGTCTGGACAGAGTTCCTGTCTGGTAATTATGTGCAATATTGTTGTTATGCTGGCACTGAAAGGCACGGGTGCTCTGCGCTGTGCAAAGTGCTGCACAAAGGATACAGGGCCTATAATTTAGGGTATGTGGTGTATAAAGACCATGGCAGGACGATGCAGTCACCTGTGCAACTGTGTGTGTGCATGTGTGTGCTTGTGGAAGGCAAAAGAGCTGTCCCAGGAGACACCAAGGCTGCCCAAGAGCCAGTCTGCTTATTCCTCTGAATTCCAGATCCTCAGCGATTGTGGGCACACTGGGGAGCTCCAGAATGGCCCAGTGTAAAACCCACTTGTATCCACTGGGGATCTGGTGAGTTATCCCCTAGTTGTGCTCTCTCAAGTCACACAGTTATGAAACACCAGCTCTTGTGACTCTCCCGATCCCCTGAGTGAACACCAAGTGACTTGGAGTCTGAGGCAAGAGCTGCAAAGGGCTCTAGTGTCCTACTTTGCTAAAATAGCATAATAAATATGTATATGGGAAACAGTAGAGATATATTAAAAGGACATCACTCATGACTGCTCTTTCCCTTTGAATCATTAACCGAAATGATGTCTCTTGCTGGAACACCGAGCATGAGAGTGTCTCTCCAGCTCAGATCCGTATGTCAGAAAGTGTTTGGGGACAGAACCAGACCCAGGGATGAAGTTATAAATTAAACTTTTATGAAGGCAGAAAGAACATCCTTATGTTCTTTTTATATCTCCATATAAGGGTAATGGTGATAAATTATCTGGTGCCCTAGAAGGACATTTTACCCTTGTGCCAACACTGCCTGCTTTTCACTTTGCCTTATCTTACTGGAACTCAGTTTACATCTCTGCATCTGCTAATGTATTTACAAATTCTTATAAGGATCTGTTTTGCATTCTTGTCCCACTACATTCTTTAGGATTGAAGTATAAATTGCTCTCTTCAGCATGGGCAACTCACTAAGGTATTTTTCTTCCTGTGCTTTTAGCCAGTCTCATATCTGGGATATTACCCTACACTCCCTTAAGCAGTTGAATGATTAACTGTATGTTAGTAAGAAAAATAAATACCCAAGTGCAGATATAATTACAAGAACTAAACCTATTATGCATCGTCTGTAACCAATGTGTCACCCTTGACAAAGCATTCAACCACTGTCTGGGGGAGTCTGAGGGATAGATCAACCCTATCCATACTTCAGAAGCTCAAGGAATGCAAAGCAAATACGGGCACCATCTATGAAATAGGGATATAAATTGACCAGAGTTTCCATCACACTTGTCATTTCTGTGTTGGGTGGGTAGAAGGCAAAGAAGGAACAATTACTCTCTGAGGCTTTAGAGAAAAGTGGGGAGAGCAGGGAGAAATGGGGAAGGAAAAAGAAAGAAAAAGATAAGATGCTCTTCCCTAACTGCAAAATTTTAGGACTCTGATATGGCTCAGGGATAATTAACTTCTGGGATGGGAAAGGGAAGGAGACAGTAGGTGGAGTCCCGTGCTTGCTCAGTGCAGGGGCGATGCAGTGCTGCTGAGACCTGGTGTGATGGTGTCCTTCCCCCAGCTGGAGATGGCAGAGGTTACCACATCCACCATCCTGCTCTGCTGAGCTTTGTGGAAAAGTGTTGCTGCCGATTTCTCAGGTCATACTTAAGGGACTGTGGGATAACATCCGTGGGGATAAGAGAAGGAAGATCGCTGGTTCTTCCTTGGGGTGGGGAGAACATGACACAGAAATGGGGAGTTTAAGGTCATGCTTGTCCTTGGAGATTGCTGAGAAGGTGTGTCAATCACCTGAGCCTTCTCAAGTTGGTGGATTCTTGCAGGGTAAGGAAAGCAAAAGGGATCAATTCACCACGTGCTATTTGTAACCTGAAAAGATCAGCGTTAGTGGAGAGCTCTCAGGGTGTTTGTCTCACAGACAGCAGAGACAAACCTGTCTCTCATCATCACCACCATCAGATCCTTTTTTTAGTGATCTGATGGGGAGCCACACACTGGAATTCAGGTCTGGCACACCAGAAAATGTCCCTGGTCAGATGCATTAGCACCCCAACACCTCCTTCCTGGCTGGGTGTGCTCTGAGGAGTGCAAACAAGTCCCAGTGTGGGCTGAGGGATACGTTCCACTGAATATAGATGCTCCATGTCAAGCTGAGCACAACCCATGTGTGGAAGGGGAGAATTTAGCCAGCAGAGGGCAGGTGGCTTGTTGCAGAAGGAGAAGTCACCGGAGAGGAGAAGCAAGCTGTCCCTGCAGGCGTTCACTCCTCAGCTCTGACGTCACAGGCCGTTTCCCAAGTTCATCATGTCACATCCCCGGGCCGGGAAGTGAGTAAGGCTGCCGGAACATGCCCTCTGTGGGACAATCATGAGGGCAATTAACAACGTATTGGTGAGAACTTGTTAGCATCGCCCTTCACCCTGTTTCTATTACCATCTCCTCTAAGTCCTGCTGGTAGTCTCCCACATCAGCAACAGGCTATGACAGCAGCTGCCTCCAGATAACACATTCTAGGGCTGGCAACAACAACAGGTACCTTCCTGGTCCACGGGAAGAGCATCCCATTTGTGTTTCAGGGGAGTAATTACTTTGGTTCCCATGCACTTTACATGTGCTACATCTCTACTCCGGCTGCACTTGAGCCACTTACAGCATCAAAAGGAGCTGGCACTGCAGTTCCTGGGAACATCTAGCAACCCTTCAACTGGCCACATTGTGGGTATCACCTAAACTGAAAGAGCTGCCACACTCACTGAATACTTCCAAGGACCTTAATCCTGGTGGGAGTTACTCTTCCTTTGAGCCATTGTTCATGACTGTTTATATCAAACTTTCCTTGCAAGCCACTATAGAATGAGCCTAGACATTTGGGAAGCCAACAGTCTCCTAGGCATGGTATCAGGGATCATCAATGATTTATAGACCACAGTTTAGCTGTCAGTCCAAGCCACTTAGCTCCTTCAGAAGTATAATGGGCTAGAAAAAAAAAGTCCTGACCTTATGTCCAGGGAATGGATGCTATCCTTGCTATTTGAGAGTCTAGCCATGAGTGGCTGAATCATGCAGCCTCGAGCCACCAAAGAGTAATGGTCACATGAGTTATAGAGTATCAGGAAAATTGCTATGTTGCATCTGTACCTTGTAATGATTATCTAATCATGGTGCTTTCCTGGTGACCACAGGAAGTGAAGAGCAGTGCAAAGTTAGGTGCCAGCTGGATCCAGCGTTTGAATGAGATTAAACCACAGATGTACCCATTTCCAGAACTCGGGTTTGGCCTCGTCAATAAAGATGGGCACCACTTAGAGGACAGGAATCACCCAAGGGACGGAGTCTGTGGCTCTAGCTAACAGAAGCAGCTTTTCTCTAAATCTGTTTCAAGCCACCTTAGTGGGCATTTGTCAGTAATGCACAATTTTGGTGGTGTTTCCCACTCTACCACCCGTTTATAGAGTCTTATCCCTCTGCTCTGGCAGGTCACTCCGCAGTGCCAAGGGGCACAGCTTGTCCAGGCACTGCTGCTTGTCCAGAAGTCACAACAGCGTTCCCCAGTGTTGTCTGAGCTTCTCATGCCCTGCAAAACTTCCTCAGCTTTAAATTGAGGTAACGTCCTTGATAAACATATTTATTGGAAAGCTCAGTTCACCGTGTCTGCAAAGCATCTTGAGGCTGTCTGGTAGCAGCAGTTATAAAAGGATAATATATAATTATGTCAAAAGTATCCCCCAGTGAGTTCTCATCTGGCTGATCTGGTGCCTCACCACGGCTCCTGCCTGACAGAACATAATACAGCCTTAGGTGCAAACCACTGCAGCAATGATAAGACTCCTCAGCACACACCTGGCCGGGCAGCTAGCTGCACGTGAAGGCAGACAAATAAAAGAGCTCCATGAGTTAGCATGGGAAGCATCACTTAATGGTGCTGTTTACCACCCCGGAGCATTAATTGCACAGAGCACTGGGTCTTCCTGACTCTGAGGAACACCGTGGGATCCAAAAGCCACGCTAGCTTGAGGCCAAGGAATTGCCTGCCAGGAAAAGGCAGGCAGCGCTGGGTCTCGCTGCTTCTTCTGCATCTGAATAACTGATGATAACGGCGTAAAGTGGGGAGGGAGCTCAGCTCCTGAGCTGGGCTTGTGCCAGCAGGCGCAGCAGCTCTGCCTCTCTGTGTATTTTCACTGGCGTTCAGTAGCTCTGGGAGCAGGCACACCAACGCGTAAGCTAATAGAAAAGGTGGCCTGAGCAGCATCCTCCTGCTGTCAGCATTTAACCCCCGCAGAGAACACGGCCCTGGGACGTATGTAGCCCGACAAATGAGACCTGTAAACAACAGCCAAAACACAAACAAAAAGGTAGCACCCCCCCAGAACTGCTAAATGGTATGTAATAATGAGAAACTAGCTAGCCTTGGGTGAAGGGGGAGAGAGATCAGAGGAAGCTGGCAGCTCGTTGCTCGGTGGGTTTTGATTTTGATTATTTTTTTCCCACCCATCTTTATTCAGTGGCTTTTGTTTACCTACTGAGATGAACTACACAAAGAATGAGAAGAGTTATGTACTTGGGCAGTAGTAGAGGCAAAGACAAGCCAAGAAAACAGCCTAAAGCTATAATCAGCTGTCTGTTTTTCTTACTCTGCAGTTTACTTTGCTTCTTTTCACACTAAGGAGTCTGGCTTGTGAGTTTTCAAATAGTCATGTCTTCAACCAGTTGGGAGTTGCTGTTAGAAATAATCTTCTTCATTACAAACCTTCCTAAATCCCCCTGAAAAGAATACATACCCTTCAGAAGATCGCAGCAATTCACCCACAGTCCCAGATGAGGTACCAGCAGCTACTGATGCTGGTGGAATAAGGAGAGGTAACAGTGGGAAAGAACAATTGCAAGCTTTGATATTTCAGTCACAGTTATTCACTGCAGGTGGGATCCTGCACGAAGTCTGTGGCTGGAGCCTCTGGGAGCAGCCCTTTCTGCTGGGCAACACCCATCCCTCCCAGGTTCCCATCTAAATACACAGCCCAGGAACAGACTGTGATCAAAAAGGAAGGCTTACAATTCCTTTTCTTAATTTTATTTCATTTACCTAATTGTTTATCCATTTAGGAAATGAGCCACAGAAGTCCATGGAAATTATGTGTTTTGCTCAAGGTCACAGCGCTTATAACCAGAGACATGTATCTGCTGCATCTCGTCCCAGTGCTCCGGTCACACCACCTTCATTCCTGCATGGCTTAGCAAAAATCAAATTAAACCAAGAATTTTCAGACTGCTGTTTGCATGCCCCTACACCTCTACACAGGGAATGCCTTTGAGAAGCACCTGAGGTGTGTGAGGAAATAAGAGCATTATGAATTAACCATTTCTACAAGGTACCCTGACTGCTCTAAGAGCCAACATGACAGTATGTGCTCCCACAATGGATTGCTCCCAGCCCTCTGGGATCCACCCAAGACTAGCTGCAGCTCCTGACACGCTCAGTCTATTCCTCCAAGCAGAAGATAAAAATAACAGCAAGCCTCCCACTCACTTTTGGAAGCCAAGCCCTCATTGTCATTCCAGTAGGGTGCTGGGTCCCGGCACGCTCCGTGCCTCGCGTACCCAGTGCGTCCTTGCAGAGGGAGGAGCGTGCGGGCATGTGTGGAGTGGCCCAGTTTGCCCCAGGCTCTTGGCTTCTGGGTTGGACTCAACCCGTTCCATGCAGCACCCACATTGAGGGAAACCAGCCTCAGAAACACTGAAACTCCAAAATGGCATTACTTTGCTCATGCTGCAGACAGGAAAACATGGTCTTGTCAGTGGATAAAGGGCTTAAAATGTGCCTGTGTCTTTCTTTAAAGCCTGATGGAAAAGTGACTCAGTGTTGCTCCACTGACTATCAGGGGAGAGGGTCTCAGCGAGGCCCAAACCAAGGACTTTGGTTCCTCAGTGTGTTACTGGATGGAATGGAGAGGGTCTCAGCGAGGCCCAAACCAAGGACTTTGGTTCCTCAGTGTGTTACTGGATGGAATGGAGAGGGTCTCAGCGAGGCCCAAACCAAGGACTTTGGTTCCTCAGTGTGTTACTGGATGGAATGGAGAGGGTCTCAGCGAGGCCCAAACCAAGGACTTTGGTTCCTCAGTGTGTTACTGGATGGAATGGAGAGGGTCTCAGCGAGGCCCAAACCAAGGACTTTGGTTCCTCAGTGTGTTACTGGATGGAACGTACCCCAATACGTTGTTCATTTTGAGCCCAGTTTCCCAAAGTGCTTATGCAAGTGACTAAGTGAGGAAGACTTTTAAAAATACGATTTGCATCCATTCATCAAACATCCTGCTTTGTCAGCCTTGAACGGTGTTTGCTCCTGGCCTCGCTCATCCCTCAACAGGAACATAAATAGCTGGGGGAGCAGAGCGTGCTGGTATTGCGTGCTCAGCCGAGGGTATGGATTGTTATTCCTATGGTATATACACGCTGCTATACCATCGAGAGGCAGAGCTGGGAAAGTTTAGTCTTAACCTACATTCTCCATTGATTCTTCCAGAGTCACCCATGGAGCTCATGGTGAATCCACTGGAAGAACAAAGCTCTAGGCCAGATCCTTCTAGCTCTGGAAGGATCAGGTAGCCTTAGTTTTAATCCTAAAACTGATTTAAAATGATGGTGGATTCAACATGCTTCACTAGAAGAGTGTTGAACTGAAGAGTGACCTGAAAGAGGAACGTGGAAGCGAAAATGACTCCCCCTAAAGTCTATGGGGTTTGGATACTTCTCTGGCCCAAGGAATGAATACAGTCCCACACATTTTTAGAGTACAGTTTCTCAACCCTTTTTTAAGAAGTGACTTCCTGACACCATCCTGAAAAGAATCCACATACCATCTTGTGCTGGTTCTTTTTTTTTTTGAGAAACTGAACAAAGAAAAGTAGCATTTGCAAAAAATTAGAACTGAATTTCGAATGTTTGTCTGTTCCTTCCTCCCTCACCAGCACAAACACACTTGGTTTCTCATCTGCAAGTGGGTGTAAATTTATTAGTCCTTTTTTTTTCCAGATCATTGACTGGTGCCCTTTGAACCACAGGTCAAATAATATTTCTCTGTGGCCATTACTACCAAAAGCTGCAAAGAATTAAATTCCTTCTCTGTGACAATCTGTACTGTATTATTTTGCCCACTGGAGTAGGAGCTTGGAGCAGATGTGGGATTTCATAGAGGGGTTCGATCAAACTAGAAACAGCTTTTGGGCTTTCAAACTTACACTGGATTTTTCTATTGCAACAAGTTTTGTCTCAACCCATCACAAGAAATTTGTCTTCAGAATCTCTTAATCTGAGGCACTTTCAAATGATTTGTCCTTCATCAATAAACAGGAGAAAAATAACCACTATTTTTAAGTGCCCTTCAATTTTCTTCCAGATTTGCTGCCCTGTGAAAACCTGGCCAGTACATCTGCACAAACTGGACCAGATTATGAGGAGTGATTAAAACAAAAAAAACCCCAACCTCAAAGCAAATCGAAGAACTGTGAGAATTTACAGATTATGAAGAGTGATTAAAAAAAAAACCCACCTCAAAGCAAATCAAAGAACTGTGAGAATTTACCAGAAAGCAGGCGGCCTTCTCCAGTCTGGAGAGGATGGAGGAATAAACACTTCTCCCATCATTTCCCCGGGGCAGGCACAGGCGGGGTGTCCCCTCTTATCAGGAGCATTCCAGTCTGCCCTGTTTGTCATAGGAACCGGCCGGAGCGGGAGCGGGAGCGCTGGCAGCCAATGGAGTGATTCAGTGGTGATGGGGAAAGGCAGGTGGAGCAGGTAAGTCACCTCCAGACAGGAAGGTATAAAAGATACTTGAGTTGCAGCGGCGGGGCCACTTGTTGGCAGGGAGCTGTTAGAGGTTACTGGTCTTGCCAGCCCTACTGTGCTTGGGAACCACTCGGGACGCAACCGGGGAGCTCGAATACCAGAAGGCGGCTTATAAATACAAAACACCCCGAGCCTAAGACTATCCTCTGGAGAGAAGACTCTTCAGGGGTAGAAATCAAGAGCCCAGAACATGCTTTCCTCCTTCTAAGCAGCACTCTGAACAGGTATTTATAGACTTTAATCTGCCGTACGCCTCTTAACTTGCTGTGTGTTCAGTCGCTCAGAGTTAAAGATACCATTAGGGAATAGCGTTGCAGAACGGCATGGACCACTCTCTGAACCCCGTGGTAGCTTTTGTCTGGTTTATGGTGTGGAAAGAAGTTTTCTAGAACTTGTTGGGGAAGTGGAAGGTACTTAACTACTTAGATTTAAATCTGAGTTTAGCTGTCTCTCCTGAACGGTGCAGTTACTTGCTGATGTTCCCAAAGTTTCTGGAAAGCCCAGGTAAACAGCTTGGGGAAGCGAGATAAATAGCTGCAGGGTCTGAGGAAATGCAGTGTGGCCGTGGAGGTCTGAACAATTGAAAATATTGTCTTGTATTTAAAAAAAAAAAAGTCATTTTGCAGTGAAAACAAACAAACAAATCTCCCAAACCTTAACTGATTTCTGTTGAGATTCCACACTGCGTGTCTTCCTTGGGAGTCTCCAGCTTTAGCGACTGGCTCTCATTTAGTAGTACAGCAGTAATGCCCAGGAGAACTCTTGGTCCCTGCCTGAGCTGCTGCCCAAAGCCAGCTTGACTTTCTGGGCATCAGCTCTACAGCAACACAGCAAAAAGCACAGGCAGAGCCTGACCTGGCTGCTGTGGCAGACTATGAATTCAAACTGTCTTTCCCGTGCCTTGGCTCTGTACCCTTCTCTTTGTATCTTCCCAAAGTAAACTACCTGCATCATGTCTGATCGAGGTACCCTTAAAGCAAGGTGTTGATAAAAAAAATCACTAGACTTTACATTTATTAAAACTAACAAGCATCTCCAGTGTCAGGATCGGCTTTAGCACAGGGGAAGCGCAGGCAAAAGCTTGCATTTGCATTTAAAAGCAACTGTTGTGAGTAAACTTCCTCGAGTTTACTATCAAGATACTACTGTTGTTAGAGCTGTCATACTGCAAACTAGTAAAAACCCCAACAGAACAGCTTTTACACGTAGGTTGTGAAATAACAGCTTGCGTAAGCAAAGGCGCTCGCTCTCTTTCTCTCTGTGAGGTTACCTCCTGCCACCGGCTTCGCTGCTCACAGGTTTTGACACACACTCCAAACTGAGGGACTCCAAGAGTTGGATGGAGGGGATGGAGTTCTGTAAAAGAGAAGTTTTAGTGCAAAAGAAAAAGAAAACCCAAAAAACCAACAGAGGTTTCCCTCAGCTCTGTGCCAACACGGGCTTGGATTTGTAATTCATCAGCCTCCGCCAGATTGTGCTAAAACATGCATGGCAAGCTGTAGGCAGGGATGAAAAAAAAGACATTAAAGAAACACTGCAACTTGCTGAGAAGTGCAGATTAGTCTGTGTCTGAAAATTTAACTTCAGGAGGGGCCTCACAAAAAATGTCTTCAGCTAGAATAAGAGATGAGAAGAGAAGAAGGAAGGTTCTCTACAGTCAGATTCGGCGCTGGCAATGCCAGCTGTGATAGGAGAGAATACTTCATTCGGAACTACTGCAGGCTTTTTTTGTGCAATGTGAGAAATATGTGGTCTTTCTGATACTTTAAATGAGCTTTTATGCTGAGACTCTAGCCCATGCTGGTGAGGCATTGCTAGATTGACTGGAGACCTGTAATTAAGGCAGCAATCTGAATTTTCTGGCTTGTCACGGGTAAATCTCCCAACACAAAGAATCAAGCCCAGCTAGTTCAGTGACACAGCCTAAAAAAATGTTCCCCAGGCACACAGTGTCAGGGCCATCACTGCTGGGAATTTCCTCCAGCTAAACACTTGCTTACAGGTAAAAGTACTCAAGAGCTGAACAGTTGTTTATCTGAGTATCAGAATGTCTGTGAAGCTGCGAGTCCAGCCTGGGATAACTGGAATTCAAGGTGATACTTAGGCTGCTGATAAGGTTGCAGTTGTAAACCCATTTCCTAGAACTGGCCTATTGGCCATTCAAGAACTCCCAGGTCCTGCTTGCACATCACAACACAGCAGAGAGCACACGGCAGGGCTGGGGCAGTGCTGGCCCTCCTCCAGGACTGCAGATGGGGAAGAACATTATTTTCCCCCCCTAAGAACAGCAGAGCAACAAGGAAGCAGCAGAGAATTCCCCTTGCTCTGGTACCAAGGCCATTTCCTCTAACATTGCTTTTCTTGCTGCGTCACCGTGACAAGACAGAGATGCTTCTGGTGCTGCTTGGGGTCAAGGATGGAACGGACTTTGCGCGTTAACAGTGTTTCCTCACCTCCCTCAGCTTCTCCTGAGACATGCCTGTCTGTGGACAGACAAAACCAGGAGGCATCATTGGGTTGTGCCTCCCTTGCCTGCTAGGCAGCATGGAGAACCACAATTCAAGGCACAAAGCTCTGTCACAGCAGAGAGAAGAGGTTCACCCCCGCTCCCTCCTGCTACCTCCACAACTGAACAGTGTTATCTGTCTCGTAGGCCTTGCTCATGCTGCCACCATAATATCTGAGGGCCTCCCAGACTAATAGACTGCCATAGCGAGGTCCCTACTTGACCTCATGGAGTCTTCTGCTCTCCTCCCTGCTCAGGTGTCGGGGAGCACCACCCGGGGTAGGTTGTTGTTGTGTTTTTTTCTGCCCAAAGGGAGGCATACACGGGGGAAGACTGCACCCCTCTATCATGCCATGGTGGTTTTGGTGAACAGGCTTTGGCTGGATGGTGGACCTCTGCTGGTTGCTTTCTTCTTTGCAGGACTTCACCTTTGGTATGCAGCTTTGAACAGGCTACCTGTGTCATTCTCACCTCTAGCAGGGATCTACTCCAGGCTTAGGATGCAGTAGAAAACATGAACTTGCTCTTGGTTCTTTTTAAGGGGTTAAAACCAGGTCTGGTGATGGGTGTCTCTGTATTGTCTAAAATGAAGGCTGTGTTTTTTCTCTCTTGTAGAGTCTCCCAGGGCTCTCTTCATTTCCTCAGGCTCCGTCATGTCGTGCTTCACGCATCTGTGGCACTCCAACACGCCAGACTCTCCCACCAGCCCAGTCCCTGCATCTCCAAGTGAAATCCCCATCCCCATCAGCCCCATCGTCGTCACCTCCCCGGGAGATAGCAAGAGGAAGGCGAGGTCCCCAACCGACAAGCCAGGCTCTCCAAACCCAACGTCTCCAAAGCCAGCCTCTCCTGTAGAGTGTTCCATTTGCTTCAACACCTATGACAACACCTTCAAGACACCCAAGCTGCTCCAATGCTCCCACGTTTTCTGCCTGGAGTGTGTGGCCCGCCTGAGCAAGGGGCTGCCCCCAAACCACCCAGAGGACCAGCTCCCCTGCCCCTTCTGCAGACAGCTGACCTGTATCCCTATGGAAGGTGCCCCAGCACTCCAGACCAGCAAGGAACTCCTTGCCACACTGCCTCCTGAGCTCCAGCAGGAGAAAGTGCTCTGGATGGAAGGGACCAAGCTGTGCTGCCGCGAGCCATCCGATGACCCTGAAAATCCAGACTCCTGTATCTCCATCGATGTTGCCATGAGCAAGCCAGAAAGTCCAGAGGCGCCCCCGACGGGGCTAGCTGGGAGGCTGTCCCGCTGTGACATGTGTGATGACTGGAAACGCATAGTCCTCCTCTCTGCATTGATCATCATCCTGTTCTGCATCATTCTGTGGCCGGTCCAGTGTGCCCTGAAGACGGGGAACCTCCGCTGCTTCACAAGGACTGTTGCAATGAGCAGGCCGGAGTATCTTCCCTCTAAACACACCACCCCAGCAGCCCCCGTGACACAACTCCCTTTCCAGTAGCAGCGAGGCAACCCATTGCTCCCATCTAGGGAGGCTGTGGGAGCCCTTCCCAGGGCACATCAGGGAGGCAGGAGCAGGACCTGCTGCCCTGATGCCATTCCTCGGTTGACTGGCAGACCCTGTGGCCTGCTCCCCCACCCTCCTTCTGTTGCCTACAACCTCCACCACCCATGTCCACCTCCAGGAGCTCTAGTGAGATGCCTGTCAAGCTGCCTCCAGCCCAGGAGTGCCTCAAGGAGCTGCCTCAGCATCCTGCTGCCAAACTCTCCATGGAAACCAGAGCTCCAAAAGCAGCAGACGGGGTTTCTAGGATTGTTTGCCTCCAGCATCACACGGCCGTGTGCTGGCTGGGCCGGATACTAAATGACAGTGGGTACAGTTCCTCTCACTCCCTTAGGGAATAAAGGGCTATTTTTTGCAATCTGGAGGATCTACATGATTATTCCTAAGAGGAGCTGGGATTGGGAGGGTAAAAACATGTCAAAGTCCTATAAGCAGATGGAAATTACCCTCGCTCCACGCATTCATAACCTTTCTGTGGTGTCAGACCATGTTGGAGGTGTAGATGCTGCCTCCTGCTGACAAAACACGGCTCTATCACTGCTGCCCACCTTCTGAGCTGTGCTACCATCCCGATGAGCTTTTGAACTGAACAGAGGGGAAAAAAAAACGGAGTAGAGTGGCTGCTAAGATACTTAAAAATCACTCATCCCTACCTGGAACGTGATTCTGAGCGCTGGGGCTGAGTTCTGTCAGACACAGCAATGTAACCCTGCCCCTAAGGTACCCCATCAGGGACCTTCACTCATACTTGTCACAAGCAAAACGGTGACAGTTCCATCTTTTGACAGCTTTACCCTCCTAATCTTAAAATGTGTCAGTATTGACACACAGGCCAGTTACTTACACTCTATTTTTATTTAATGCAGCGATCTTCTGACAGTGATTAAGCAAAAGTCTTCACGATGAAGGCAGCTTACAATGAAATGTTTTCTATTAACACGTGGTTGTATGACAGTATTGTATGCAAGTACCTACGTGCACGTATTAAATTATGTTTTATACAATGCAAGGTGTCCATTTGTAGCAATTACTCCCCATTTCCCTTCTCGCTTGCAGTTGGAGGCCTTCACTTCGCAGTCCCGAGTCCAGCTGCGTTCCTAGAGCGTGGTAGCTCATGTCTGTCCCTCTGGCCCATGAAAAGTTGTCCCAGTGCTGTACAATCCTCCCCCCCTGGCCAAGGACAGCTCTATCCCATAAATTCATCCATACTACCATCTCGGTGGCGGTGTCCCAGGTGTCGCTTCCCTCTGTGTTTGCCTGATTTCACCTGAAAAATGAGAAGCTGCAAAGGCCGCTCATCTCCTGCTTCTTCTAAAGGCACTGCCAGTCTCCCTTTTCCAGACAAAAAAACCCAATTTGGAACAGAAAAGGCTGAAGCAACAGCAGAAGTATCTCAAGTCTGTTGCTATGCCAAGCTTCAGGGGGAAGCTGCTGCGAGTGGGCTGTGTCTGCAACCCCTTTGTTGTTGAGCTGGAGGCTGGTGTTATCCCTGCCAGCCACACGTCTGCCGAAACGACTCCAGGCACCGTAACCACCTCTGCCAAAGTCAGCAGGATCAATAGGGATCATCCTGCCACTGAAAGGGTACCTGCACAGCACCAATTCCAGTGTGTTCTCAGAAAAAGGAACTCATCAAGACTTAAGGCAGAGAAGGCACTTCCATCGTACCCAAGGTGCGTTTTGGGACTGAGCCCAGCAAGCAGACACTAGTGGAGATGAACTGCTTTGTCATCATATCTTTGGTACCATTCAAGTCCTACTGATGACACCTGAGGGCAGGGAAGAGGGAAATAACATCTTCAGCCTCATTAAAAATAAATAATTAAATAAAATCTGTTGTTAGTGGCAAACAGGCCACAGAGATGTTCTCACGGTTCCAACTGTTCCTAGTAGTCTGGCACGGCATCCTGACGGGGACTGTCCCTCTGCACTTCCCCTTCTCACCACATACTTGGAAATCAAGGTTGAAGGTTTAGCTCAGAGGCAGCTGAACCTGTCACTTATGCATAGTCACAGGGAAGATTCAAAGTCAATGACAACGGGGCCCTGAACAGCAGCTTTTCCCCCCATGGGAGACATTCAGGATGCCCCACTGGCCACAGTGTCAGTCACCTTCCCCATAAATCAAACTACTTAAAAAGAAAGGAGAAACAAAGAAAAAAAAAGCCTTGAGAATATTCAACATTTATTAAAAGTGCAATAAAAATAAACAGTTCTCCTGTTCCCTGTGACAAGGGACCAGAAAGACCAGCCAGGAAATACAGCCAAGGCATGTCATCGTGCTTTTGTTCAACCCCTTCAGCTCAACCCTTGGAGCTGACAACTCCAGCCACTAATACCCCAACCACACAGCAAGTCCATCCAGTCCCAGAGACCCAGGAGGACCTCAGCATCAGCCCCACGCAAGCTCTGGAGGTTCAGGCACTGGCTCTCAGACCCAGGAGGACCTCAGCATCAGCCCCACGCAAGCTCTGGAGGTTCAGGCACTGCTTCTCAGACCCAGGAGGACCTCAGCGTCAGCCCCACACAAGCTCTGGAGGTTCAGGCACTGGCTCTCAGACCCAGGAGGACCTCAGCATCAGCCCCACACAAGCTCTGGAGGTTCAGGCACTGGCTCTCAGACCCAGGAGGACCTCAGCATCAGCCCCACACAAGCTCTGGAGGTTCAGGCACTGCTTCTCAGACCCATGGCTCTCTACAGAGTGGCTTTCAGAGACTGATGAATCCTTCAGGAAGGGGTTCTTTGGCAGGACTATTGTCAGGCCTTAGGGCTGGAACAGCAGGAAGCGCTGGCAGTCACAAGTCAAGACTCATCAACAGAGCTGGAACACTCCACTCAGTGACACGCTCATCTTCACGGCACTGGTCAAGTTAAAACCACTCCTACAACACCCCTATACTCAGCAGACACAACACTTGCCTTGTCTTGTAGTCACAGGGTGTGTGTGTAAAAACAAAAAGAAAGAATCAAGAGGTCACGCAGCAAAGGAATGGCAGAGCTTGCATCAAGCTTGGAGGGGCCCAGCTCAAAAAGTTCAGCTCAGCTGATTACCCTCGGCTGTCACTCACTGGGGGTGGCTGAAAGCACCGTGCCCAGTCAAAGCTGCTTTCCCCCCATCTTTGGTGCCCATCAGCCTGGTGGGATCTCACGCAGCTCAACATCCAGAGATGGAGATGCCCACCCTTGCATCTCAATTCTGCTGCAAATCTCTTGGAGACACACACACACACACATGCATCTGGCTCGCAGGGGCTGCTCGCTGCGCTTCAGCGGGGCTTGCAGAGGGACCAAGAACCAGTGCAGCCCAAAAGGAAGAGTGAGAAGAACCACCAGCAGAGCAGCAGATACCCGAGGGCCTGGGCAGCACTCTCTGCTTCTCACCCTCACAGGCAGCAAAGTTACCCCAGGGTTTAGTCTAAAAACGCTTCTAAGCTTAGAAATGATTGACCTAATGAAAACACTGAAGTGTACGAAGATTTTACTAACGCCCAAAGCGGGTGACCCTGGGAAAGCTCCTAAGCAAATAGTCATTTCTGTTCCTTTTAACAATTTGTGTGTAAAAAACAAGAATCTTAAATAAAATTTGAAAAAAAAAACAACCAAAAAACAAACCCAAAACAAAGCCAAAACTGAGCCTTGATGCCCTAAAGAATGTCCAGAGGCACTTCCACATAAATATCAACCTACTGATACAGGGGAGGAGGGGAGAAGATCCTTCTCAGGAATAAGTTAGGTCAAGGCATGTTCCGAGGCGTGGACTCTGCTTCTTACAGCCAGCTTCTTACTTCCTCGCTGAATCCAAGGTGCTTGGGGAAGGCAAGACGGGCAAACCCACAAAAAAACAGAATAATAAAATCATCTGCAGTTGCAGAACTCGGGAAGGGTGGACGTAAACAGTGTAAATCCTGCATTCCAAAACAAGAAGGGAAAAGGGTGGTTTACAGCTGGGAGAGAAGTGCATTGATAAGGTTACAGCGCTGAGACACTCCCAAACGAGTCTCTCCCACTTGTTTGCATACACAAGCACAGTCTGGTTCCCTCAGCCTGACACAAGAGTCCAAAAAGCAGATCTCCCCCACCACTGCTATCGCTCCAAGTGTCTTTCCCTGTTGAGTTACCCCCCTGTTTCCCTCTGTTCTCCCATCAGCAGCTGCCCCCGCAGCCGCCTCTTTAGGCTCCATCAAATTTAATCAAAGCCTAGCTGCCTGCCCCGCCACAGGCAGAGCCAGGGAGATCTGAAGAGGAGCTGGGTCAAACGCAACGTAAACAGGCTGCGGTGACACTCAGTTAATCAAGGGAAACATTCCTACCTGTACAGCCTCCATACAGCTCACCTCCGGCTCCTTTATCGCCCGGTATTACTCATCCCTGAAACCTTTGGGCTTTTGATGTTAAGGTTCTCGTAGACGGAAGCTGACTCATCATCAACCCTGTCGAGAAACAAAAGCCTTGTTATTAACAGCCTCTTTGCTCTGGATCTTTTCCCAGAGTTTGGTGGCCAGTGGGAAGCGGGTAATGGCCCAGCCAAGCTCCCTTTTCCCTCCCCAGCTGTGTGAACAGGAGTTCTCAGTCCCTGTTTTCTCTCCCTCTGGCCGGGCCACCCCTCCCAGGTTCAAACAGAGCTTGGGGATGGAGCCTTGAACCATCCTCCATGTCAGCCTTTCACGGGTGGAAAGTTTCTTTAGGATCAGTGGACACAGCTCCTGATATTTCTCTACATACCCAGCTCCTCCAAGGTTTGCCACCCAAAGCTGAACTCAGAGGAGCTCTCTGGAGCAGATAGTACCAACCACGGAGAGCTCGCCTTGCTCAGCTCAGTCCCACACAGTCTTACCCACCCTCATTTATTCAGAGCTGTGCTTTCAAAGTTGGGCATTTTAAACACGACACAGACGTTTTTAAGAGGCCATTGGGGAAGATCCCAACGTGTGACACCTCCTTTTGCCCTCCTCTTCCCTTTGGTTGGGTTTTTCATTCTGCATGAGCCCAGCAACAGCATTTCTGCCTCCTCTTTACACCCACTCCTTTGCTCCTGCCTTGCCAGCTCTTCCTTCAAAACCCCTCCTGCAACTCAAGGTGCCCAGAAGCTCTGATAATGTAGGACTGACACACGTCCCTGCCCACTCACCTTCAACTTACAACCCCCTCTCCACCACTTGTGGGTATCCCATTACTTGGGGCAAGAGGGGAAAAAAACCCATAATTTGGGGTATTTTATCTCTGCTAATGTAAGGAACTCAGGCTCCTTGGCACACACTCCCTCTCCATACGGGTGCAAATCTGATGGTGTGGTGGGATCACCTGCTTATTTTAAATCATTCTCATACAATAACCAGCAACTGGTCAGGCAGCAAAGGATAAATTCTGGGGTCTTTGCTCAAGCTGTTCTCCCTCCTGCTGCAGAAGCCCTTGGCAGAGAGACATTCAGCTTACACAGACTGGGTCCGCGGTGAAGGGGGCTGCCCTTTGGCTCTGCCTTTTTCCATAGGAGAGTAGCCAATGTTCAAGTAGTCTCGCTCTTTCCTTTTATTCCTCTGAAAGAGAAAGCAAAGACAATAAAAATCCCACTCAAAGCAGAAGAAAAGCCTGACAAGATCCCATAATCCCAGCAGGGGAGCAGCGGGCGTGGGTCGATTCCCAAGCGTTCAGGGCAGAATTTGAGTTCCAGAGAGATGGTGATGGTGGTGGGGGATAATGTGGGGTTTGGGGAGGGCCAAGTTCTGCCTTTGCTTTTCCAACTTGCCTGTTCTTCTTCCAGCCTCTTCTGCTCAGCCTCGATGTACTGCTGCACAGCCATGTAAACGAACTTGTACTGGGCCTCTGTCTGCACCATGCCCGACCGCTGCCGGCGTACCATCTGGATGGTCTTGGGGATGTCGATATCACAGTCCAAACCTGCTCAGGGGGGAGAAGGTGAGCTTTAGGGAGTGGGAATTAGGGTGAAAAGTTGTTTTCTGAAGACAACTTTGACAGCTTTCAGTACGTCGCTGCACACAGGGTCAGTGAAGACCTTGAATATCGTGAAAGGATTTTGTGCATCTCTGCCCCGGAGACTTTCATTTTAATTTTCTTTTTCATCCCTGCCCAGAGCTCCTTGGGCTGAGAATGGCTGAGACAGGGCTGACTGGCCTGGAGCAAGGGAAAGGGAATTAGATCTGTTCTGTGACAACTTCCTACAGATACAGACTTGCCACCCTTGCAGTTTATGAAGTAGATATGATCATGGCTGAAGAGGCTCCACCTGCCTCCAGGCTCACAGACCCAGAGCTACCACAGAGAGATACACATCAGCTCTCAAATCTCAGGAAAGGGCGACAGCCCTTCCCTCACAAGAATCTGGGGGACTTATCTCTAAAAGGGCTACTGGAGTTACACCCTTACTGAACCAGTTTCACCCCACCCTCAATAAAAGAAGGTTGTCCAGAAGACCTTGAAATCCTGGGTCCATTGATGCCAAGGACAAGACTCTCCTGAGTCTTCTCCACATGCACACCCATTTGGGGAGAGCTCACATTTTACAGTGGTAGAGCTCCATTTCTTGGCCCACAGAGAAAGGGGGAAGTGAAGACAGTACAAAAGCCTCTCTCGCTCCATGTTCAGGCTAAGCTTATCCCCACTGTTTCCCAGAGAAGTCAAACCCACTGCTTGGAGATCAGGTACCCACCGCTTGCACAAGAGCAGGGTTATCCCACAAACTGGTCAGAGCAAGGTGAAAGCCACGAGACAGACAGGGAGACATACCTTGCCTGTGAATAATATCCACCAGAATATCTATCACTATGATGGTGCCTGTGCGTCCTATTCCAGCACTGGAGAGAGGGAGGAAAAAAAAACCAATTAAAAAAAATATAGAAATCATTGCAGGAAGAAACATTCCCCAGAGTTACTGAGCTCAGCTCTCACACTCATCTGGTCCATCCCAGACAGACTGGGGGTGGCTGCTATAAAAAAATCCCAGCCAAATGCTGACCCATAGGAGATCAGAATCTAGATGGCTGCATCGGAGCCACCAGCTCCAGATCAGGTCTGTTCCTCCCTGCGCTATCACCCGTGAGGCTCTGGAGGAGGGATGTATCTCCCCATCCAAACACTGGTATCCCCATTGCCCACCATCAGCTCTTGTAGTGACCCAGCTCCAAATGTAATGAAAAAAGGAAGAGACACGTTTTTATTACCCACTCCCGCTGACGGCCCACTGGTTCCTACCTGCAGTGCACTATGATGGGCCCCGTGCCTGGAATGCTTCGCTGTGCCCGATTCACTTGGTCCAGAAAGCTCAGAACCCCTCCTGGTTCATTGGGCACCCCGTGGTCTGGCCAGCTAAAATACTGATAATGCTTCACCAGTCTTGGGCGCTCGTTCTGTGGGGAGCAGAGACCCACCACCTTGTCAGACACCCTCCCTCCTACCAGGAGATTTCTCCTTCCTTTCCTTTAATGAAGGCTGGGGCAAAGTGGCCCAGAAGTTAAGCTGTGGGACCATTAAGTTTAACAAACAAACAAACAAACTAAAAATAAACAGAAAAGCCACAGCTCCCTCCCCAGGGGTCCCAGCACCAGCCCATTCCCAGGACAGCAGGCAGACAGCAGAGGACTCACTCGGTCAGTCCGCAAGATCTCCAGCTCCCGAAGGTAGTAGCCCTGGGCCTCACGCTCGCTCACGTTTCGCACAGAGATGTACCCGTATTCCTTGGTGCAACCCTTGTCTGGCCAGTAACGGAAGCATTTGTTCTGCAGCAACAGAATTCAACAGCAATCAGAGAGCTGCTTGTTAGTCAAGGCTGAGGAGCTGGAGGTTGAACCCCCTGACCACCTCGCTCGGGGATGCTGTGGCATTCCAAGGGTATAGAGGTTTAAAGGAGAGCCATGCACACAGAGCATTTCTTTTCAACTGGGGATGGACTGGAAAGGGACATTCCTATTCTGGCTGTGTTTAAGAGTAGATTAGATGTGGTGTTGAGGGATCTGGTGTAGGGGAGAACTTGTAGAGTAGGGCTGATGGTTGGCCTTGATGATCCCAAGGGTCTCTTCCAACCTAAATGATTCTATGATTCTATGTGAAGTATGTGACCCCTAGGGGAATGGTCCTCCTCAGCCCCAACATCAGGTAAGCACCGCTTTGCCAGAGGTAGAGTCTTGACACACGGCACCTGAGCTATTGGTCTGGTCACTGCCTAATTCCTGAGCCAAATCTCCATCCCCAGTCTGCCTGTACCCATCCTGTCCCCCAGCCCATCCCCTCTTTGCTACAGTGACTTTGCCAATCCAAAGGACAGGCTGGACATGAGGAAAAAAAATCCTCCCAGAAAGAGTGGTCAGTCACTGGAATGGGCTGCCCAGGGAGGTGGTGGAATCACCACCCCTGACTGTGTTTAAGAGTAGATTAGATGTGGTGTTGAGGGATCTGGTGCAGGGGAGAACTTGTAGAGTAGGGCTGATGGTTGGACTTGATGATCCCAAGGGTCTCTTCCTTTAGAATCATAGAATCATTTTGGTTGGAACACCCATGGGCAAGGGTTTGGAACTCAGTGACCTTCAAGGTGCCTTCCAACTCTAACCATTCTATGAGTCTATGACTGAGCAGAGCTATCTTTACCTCCTCTCTGCACCAGGCTGCTGCAGGCACAGCCTCCCCCTCACTCCTAACTGCTAGAGCCAGTCATAATTAGCACCTCTCTTCACCAGGGAAGGCTGGTCCAGCAAATGGCCATGCACAGAGTTTCACTGTACTGTTGGCCCATACCAACTCGATCTTAGTGAAACTCATGCATTCCTCTCTTTCCCTCTGCCACCTGCAAATCCCCAAAGCCTTGAAGCAAGTCATGTGAGGGACACTCCATTAATATTTATCAGGCTGGGGAGATAGGCCATGCAGAGCAAAGGGGCACGTTTCTTTCATAAAGAACAGCAATGTCACAAGTTGGAGGAGAAACGAAATGAAATCTTCACCAGAGACAACTTCACTAAATGCTTCCAGGCTTGGGGACAGCACGCCACAAGCACTCACCCTGCCCCGCTCCACCTCCTTGGTGGTCATGACAATGACATGACTGTTCTCTTGATACACCATGGCCCAGAAGTCATTCACTGTGGTCTGCAGGCAGCCCTGGGTGGCTATATAGATCTTGCAGTGCTCAGAGTTCCTTCCATCTTCAGGGATGCTCTGAGGAGCAAAGGAGAGAGCAGGGGGGTGGAAAAAAAAAGGCAACGATGGCAGGGTGAGGAACTGAGAGTTGCTTTAGTGCATCCTTAGCAGCAAACTCAGCACAACTTGCCACACGTGATTTCTGAGCTACCTCATTTTCCTCTACTCATCAGACCTGCAGGCACGAACCCCTCTCATCACCAGCTTCAGCAGCATTGCCAGCTAAACGGTCTGGGGACCTTCACGCTGCTGTAAGGCACGTTACTGCCCAACAGAGCCTTGCCAGAGGCAGCTGCTGAAGCTGCAGGTGGATGTGGCTGGAATGAAGCCACCTTGAAGGTTTCCCAAAAGGCTGGTGCTTAAGTGCCAGAGCAGCATTGCTGGAAGTACAGCTTCAAGCAGCTCTTTGCTTACAGATGGCAATTATCATTTGACCTCAGAGATAATGCTCAATGGCAGAGTGTCTGGGTCAGTCCCGTAGGGCCTCCTGAGGAGGTAAGGACAGGAGGGGGCTGAGAGAAACAGCAAAACTCTTAGGGGCAAGCAGGAGATGGCAGAATGAGATCCCCTGGGATACAGTAGGAAATTCCAGTATTTGACCTGGACCCAGCGAAAGACACGGGTCCCAACAGGCCATTCCCTCAAGACTTCACACCATTGCTGGACTTACCTCCCCCCAGGAACACAGCATTGGGCTGAAGAGAGCCCCCCCCCCCAGTGTCTTCCCTTTCCCAAATACCTTGATATAGTTGGCATTGATGTAGTCTGACCCAGGCACGCTCTCATCTACGTCCTGGAGTGCCACCCGCGTGGTGTCAACTAAAGGAGAGAAGAGAGTCCAGGATGAACAGGAGGAGCCCGGATGGGCTCTGCTGCCAGGCAGCCCCAGTGGCTCCCACTAAGAAGGGACACAGGTAACTACTGCAAAAGAAGGCATGAAATGCTCTCCTACTGACACTTAGGGTTAACTCCACACTACCTGCCTCACCGCTGTGCTGCCAGTCTAGTAACTTGGATGGGCAGTAGTGATGGACAGGAATGATATGCAGTGTTGCAGACCACCCTGAGCTCAAGTTGTCCAGTGTTTCTTTTGGAAGCTCTGGCTTGGTGTGACTTCTGAACCAAACTTGAGCTCTGAACCATATTTGGACTCAGAGCACAAAGAAGGGAGAGCAATTTACGGGTTTCCCAGTCAAAAGGGATGGAGAAAGGGGATGAGAGAAGGCCATGAACTACACTAAGACAGTGTACAACTCCTTCCAACTCAGCAATGATCAGAAAGCTCTGGAGGGTTAACCAGCCCCAGAGAAGGCTGCAGAAATGATGGTGGGGAAAAAAAAACCCAAACCAACCCCAAACCAGTGTTCTGTGTCTCCTTACAGGGAAGGATGTTCTTGTAGCGGTTCTTAGACTTGTTCTCCGGTCGCTGTCCCTCCTTCCTGGGGTAGAGGAGCTTGCACTCTTGCTGCTGCAGCATCTGTGGAGCAGAACACAAAAGAACAGACTGTTCTGGGCAGACAAGGGGAGTCTCAAAGGCAAAGGAAAGGCTCTCTCGACCAGCTGCCTGGGTTCCAAACGCTGAGAAGAGCGGAGGGAGGTCTGGCAGGAAGGGAAAGGGAGCCAAGAAGCAGGTTGATGAGAGAGTTAGTGGGGAGAGAAGACACAAATCCCTGCAGGGAACAAAAGGGGCATGGTTCTAAGATGAGGAAGGAGAAACTGCCTTGGACATGAGAAAAAGCATCAAAACCAAAAATGGACCAGGAAGTAACTCAGTTAAACATGGAAAACAGGGAAAAGAGAAACAGCATTGAGAAGAAGTCCCCAGTGCTGGAAAACCACAACACTCCCATGCAGATCTGATGTTCTTCACCCAGAGGCAGGAGTGGGACAGAGCACAGGAAGATTCTGTACCTCAAACTCTTCCCAGAACCCTTGCTTGGCCTTCTCACTGTGATCTGCCATTTTGTTCAGCTCCTTCACCCTGTTCTCAATGTTAGCTGCATTGATGCGTGTGGCGTTGAATGGCTGAAAGACAGATGAAGACAGCATAGAAATCACTTTCAATAACAGAATGACAGATAACTTTTCCCCTTGGGAAACAAACAAAAAAAATTCCCCAATCCTCAGGCATCTTGGTAAGAGTTGGGTCCGTTCTTGAGGCCTTGAGTGTGGGGCCAAGGACCTCTCTGGTTTGTCTCCTGGACAAGCAGGAGCAGCCAGCGGGATGTTCCAGAGGTGTGGAGTTCCCAAAGAGCAAGGACATATCTGAGCACTCCCCAAGAAGTTTGGGCAAGCCCAGAACCAAGAAATATGTGCCAGAGCCACTATTACCTGCTTCAGATGAACCACAGCTCCCGATTTCTCCACCATGGGGTTTTTCTTATAGTGCTCCACCAGGTCCGTGAGGGTGTCGAACCTCTCTCCTCCTCCCACATCGTACTTCCCGTCTGGCTGCAGGAGAGAATGACAAAGCCACAGTGACATTCAAATGCACAGCTCCCAGCTGGGTCACCCACCCAACCCCTGTGGTGGGGTGAGCGGGGACAGCCCATTGCCCACCTGGTAGTGGATCATCACGTGGGTCACGTGCGGTTTTCGGTCCCCAGTCTCCATCTTATCCTCATTTGTCAGCACCGACAATACAAAGTCTCCTGGTTTGCTCTGGCTTTCCCGCACCAGAAAGCTACCCAGTTTCCCCTTCTCTGTCAGAAGCTTCTCTGCCTCCTTGCCAGTGAGGTGCCCATGGTACCACCTGGGGAGCAGCGATGGAGAGCAAGGTCAGCTCAGAAACACAGGGAGCATCGCCTTTAGCCAAGAGCCATGCTCACTGCTGGGGATGGCGTTGGTGGGAAACCCATTTCCAGGCTCCCAGTCTGACTGCTCTCCCCACTGGCACGACAGCGGTTTGGAGTTATTTTAGAAACAGTCCCCAGTGACTCTCCTCCAACACTTTGCAATGTCACATCAATACCTTAGCCTGAGGCTGGAAGTGTCAGGACTTTGCTCAACCCTCCAGCCAAATGTGAGATGGCATCGGCGTATTAAGCTGCCACGTGATGTATGACAAGCGCTGTCATCCAGGGAGAGGGCTCTGACCGAGCTATGAGAAACACGATTCTGGCAGTTCTTACTTGGAGGTGGCCACATTTTCCTCTATTTTTTGTCTTTTTTTTTTACTATGGAGGAAGAAGAACCCTTGGAGTCAGCAGGCATCAGACACAGAGCATGGACCACACTGACCAGGAACAAGATGCTTTGATGTGGTTTGGGAAAGATTTTTTAGAAGGGTCCTCCTGGCTGTGGTTACTGCTGCTCCCCTCCCCAGTCACCAACCTCAGCTCAGGGAGAACAGGCTCTCCTGGTGTGGCAAAAACGGGTTTCCCCTGTGTCCAGGAGGCTTCTCCCCCTCCAGCCCTGCACTGTAGCCACATCCCTGCCCCGTGGTGACGACAACGTGCTGAGGTTGGTGCTCAGCAATTCCCAGGCCTCACCGTGTGAGTATCAGTTGCTCTACCTCTCCCTCCGTGTACATCTGGAACACATGCACCCCTGCTTTCTCTGTCTCACCTCTCCTAATCCTTTCTCTGGGTCTGCTGACACATGCTACAGCCCCAGTGAAACCCAGGCTACATTTGAACTGGCTGGGACAGAAGCCTGTAGCAGCCTTGTCCCAGTGCTGTGGGGGGTTCAGCACACAATGATCCTGGCCACGTCCTCTGCTTCCCAAAAGGCAGCACTGCTGTGTTAGCTCCATGCTCAGCATGGCAGCACATCCTATCTACCCACACAACAGCTATCCGGGGCATGCCTCAGGGCTAACACTCTGCCACAGCCTTCCAGAGCTACAAATCACAGTCTGGAGTGAAGCTGAGTTGGGGTTGGTTGGGGTTTTTTTTGTTCCATTTTGGCCTGGGAGGCTTCAATCCCCACACTCCATCAACACTCAGCAGCGCCTCTGGGCAGATGCCACAGGTCCCACTTTGAAGATGCTGGCTCTTGGCCTGCCAAGCCAAGCCAAGCCGCCAGGAATTCGGAGAGGCTCAAAATAACCTCGCAGGGGCGATGCAACGGCATCACGTCACGTCTCAGCAACTTCGTCCCAGAGGACAGAGTTTACAGAAGAGCAGCCAGAGATGCTGGGCCTTTCGCTTCCCGATCCAGCACGCTGCTTGCAGAGGTGGCAGCCGCTTCACACCTTGGCTGGGAAGACCCCTGAAAGAGCAAGACTCCTTCCTGCAGGCTTTAGAAGGCATGAAGATGGTGGGGCTGCACAAGTCGGGCTGCTGCAGAGGGCAGAATGACCCACAGCTGGTGAAGGACCTGGGGCTCCTGCTCGCAACACTGCTGCTATTCAGGTCCAGGTCTCGGAAACGCTGCCACCCTGACACATCCCGCTGTATTCTGACACTGGCATCATTTCATATATTTAGAGGACTTGCACCATTTCCTGCACACACACACACCCTCCTCCATTCCCCCTGATGCCACCAGATGCACAGTCTGGAGCAGAAGCCTCTATGGCGCTTCCTTGCCGAGCCAGACTTTCCTTGGCGGGAGCAGAGGGGGAAACCCAGCTGAAGGGGAGGGGGTTTCCACTTTTCCAGAGGTTCTGCTAAGACAAGCGCCCAGCCGCCCTTCACCCTGCCATCTGGAAGGAGCAGAGAAACCTCCCTGGCAACCGGGGAGCACATGAGCTGGAGGGACTTCCCAGGGCCTCAGCTGACGGTGTGGAGGAGAGCGTCCTCCGCTCCATTTCAGGAACCGAGAGCAGCCACGGCCTCGGCTTTACCCCGGTTGCTAAAGTTAGAGCGCTGAGGAGCCGGCTTTGGCATCGCCTGACCAGGCACTCCCCTTCCCAACCCACCCCGTCAGCCACAGCGTATGACACTGGGGAAACTGAGTGGGGGGAAAAAAGGGGTCACACT
Source organism: Jacana jacana (assembly GCA_013400555.1). Classification (NCBI taxonomy): domain Eukaryota; kingdom Metazoa; phylum Chordata; class Aves; order Charadriiformes; family Jacanidae; genus Jacana; species Jacana jacana. Next base: position 51,620 of record VZTM01007488.1, read on the forward strand.
GCAGCGTCACAGACAACAAGACCTTCACACGAAAGTCACTCATCGGCTGGTGGAAACATCTTGAAGTAGCCCAAGGTGAGCTTGCTTCTCACAGCAAGCTGACCATCCCCATCCCGGCAGGACAACGGTGTGTTCCTACCAGGATGAGCAGCCATGAGGAGATGGGATGGGGACAGACTTTTTACAGGGCATTTCCACCCAGTGCTCCGCAGGCAGACACGAGTCACTTCAATGTCTTTTGTTTCTTTTAAAACCCAAGCTGCACAGCTCCTAGGATTACAGCTGCAGGACCCTTTACAGATGGACTCTTACTGCTCATGTTCCCCATTGCCTCCAAGCTGGAGACAGCTTCTCAGCTCCTGGACCTTGCTCCTATGATCTAGCCAGCTTCTGCACGCAGAGCTGCCAAGGAACCACATCCCACAGATGCGCAGCTTTTGGGTTGGGAAAGCTAAAAATCACACCCAAATGTGCTCTGTTTCCAGCTCCTTTCCAAACCCAGGTCAGGTGCAGCTGTAGGGTCTGAAGTTGGTGTCACCACCACTGGGAGAAGCTGTGGCAGAGTAGAGCTTACCTTTCCGAGGTGGGGTCCTGGCAGTTGAGCGGGTACTTGAGCTCGATGACGTTGCTGTTCTTCTCCCGCAGCAGCCCCTGCTGCTCGGTATAGTACTGCACCAGCTCAGCAAGGGTGGCAAACTTCTCCCCTCCATACAGGTCATAGTAATCCCCTGTGTTCTGGATCTTAATGTGTGTCACCTCATCGTTTCTTCTGAGGAAGGAAGGCAAACAAAACTGTAAGAGAGAATGGAAACCCAGCACCGGCCTTCAGAGTCCTCCTGAACACCACCTCTACCTCTTTCAAGCTGCACCACGTACTCTCTGTTGACCCACTCGTGCTGGCCTACAGCAGGGGAAGGGATGGAAGCTTCTTGGCCGTGGGTACTCAGCCAAGAACCGACTCTGCACCTCACAAGCTCCCAAGGCCACTCTGCTTCCCACACAACCCAACAAGGAGGTGAGTAATCGCTCCTCTGCCGTCCCTTCCACTTCCTACACTACTCACCCTCTTGGCTGGATGAGGCTCTGACCTCACTCTGGTTTATAATGAACACTTTTCCAGGCACAGGGATACTCGCTATCACCTAATTAGTTTAAAAAAATAAACAAAACAAAACAGGGGAAAGAAATAATCACCTGAACTAATCATATTACCTGGTATTTGAAAACCATACAAAGCTGTGCTGAAAGGGTTAATGCCTTCCCCTCTCCAGTGGTGCCCTCAAGGCTCATGGAGAATATGGCTGGGTGCCTTTACCAGCCCCCTCACCCTAGGAAAACCCAGTCTCCTTCCTCAGAATACCACCCTAACCTCTGAGAGGCAGGTTAATTGCATTTCAAATGCACTTAGCACAGGCCCCTCTGCCCCCCCGCCCCTCTCCTCGAGGCAGGGAGACCTGGCTGGAAGCCCACTGGTTGACAGACACGCTGGGTCAGAGAGAGGTTCGTAAATCTGGACAAATTTCTCCTCCTTTAACGTGATGAGCTGCTCCCGGCCTCTCTCGATTTGTTGCCAAAGCAACCGTGACAGCCAGATGCAAGGGATTCAAGATGGTAAGAGCAGCCCACCAGGTCAGACAGAAAAGCCACTTCACCGAGTGGGGAGTTAAGAAAAGCGACAGTGGGCTGTACATGAGGTTAAATGGGAGAGCTGGACCATGGCAAGGGCTCTCAGTAGAGGAACTGCCCCCATTTCTTCTACCTTTTTGCAGCAGAGGACAGTCCCCATAACAGTGCAGAGAAAGATAAGGTAACAGAACCACAGAGTTGGAAGGGACCTTAAAGACCATCCAGTGTCCCCCCCTGCCCTGGGCAGGGACACCTCCCACCAGACCAGCTTGCTCCAAGACCCATCCAACATGGCCTTGAACCCCTCCAGGGATGGGGCAGCCACAGCTTCTCTGGGCAACCTGGGACAGGGTCTCACAACCCTCACAGCCAAGAGGTTCTTCACCAGATCTCATTTCAATCTCCCCTCTTTCAGGGTCAAACCCTTCCTCTTCATCCTATGGCTCCCCTTCCTGATAAAGGGTCCCTCCCCAGCTTCCCTGGAGCCCCTTTAGGGACTGGAAGGAGCTCAAAGGTCTCCCCAGAACCTTTTCCTCTCCAAGCTGCACAATAATATATCTGAACAATATTTCTGTATAGTATTGAGCATCAAACCCCAGCTCCACAAAATCACCTCCTGTTTACTTTCCCTGGGCTGTTGGTACTGTCCACCTCAGGGTCCAGACCCTACCTGGTTCCTCAAAGTATGGTGAGAAATGACCTCCTCCCCTGTACCTCCTCTTGAGCCCTCCACTGAACTGCAAGGTCTAATGACAGCCCACTTGGGAGGGCTCTTCTGACTTCATAACAGCTCCTTCTCCCCAAAAGCCTGACAGCAGAGGACACCACAATTTGTGAGCCTGGGGCTGCGTATCTGCCGGACTGTGGGATGACTGGTGAAGGGCACACATTGTGCTGTGGGAGGTACAGCAGGTCCTCACAGCGATGGGATGGTCACTGCCACCCCTGGGACACACTCATGTTGCCCAAATGGGTGGCTACCTTTAACTGCTGCCATGGATTTTGCTATCTCCACGTGATTTGGGGATTTTAACAGCCCTGACTTTTGGCACGTGAGGGACTTGTCCTGTGCACAATTAGATTAAATGCTGACCAGAGTAATCAGCAGCTCAGCAACAAGGAGAGGCCAGGCTGGAACTTGACAATGAGATCTCTGTGTCCTACGCCTTGAAGAGCCCACAGAAAGATGAACTGCCTGCCCGCCACCCAGACCTGCCTTCATTAGAGAGACCTGAGTGAGGATTAGCTGGCAATGCTCTTTGCCACAGTCAAGCCCCAGTTGCCACATGTCCAGCAGCTCATCCTAAATCCCCATCCTGACAGACAGCCCTATTCCCAATTACTTCATCCTGGTTGATAAAGAGGACTTTGTCAATGTAGAATTGACAGTTCCAGTCTGTGCCCACACAGCCCTTCTTGGATGCTTCTTCTGGCACTGAGGTGATTTCCTTCCAGTTAGTGCCAACTCAGTGGCAACAACCAACGGAGTGCGAACAGCCAGAGACAGCAGCCACAGTACTGCCATCATCCCAAATGAAAAACACAACCAAACCAGAAGAAGTCTGACAAACAGGCCTGAGATGTGAAAAGCTGCATCTGGATCCTGAATGGTCACGTTACACCTTGCCAACAAGGTCTTGGAGACAGAACCCAACCATCTGTAACACAGGAAACTGGGGAGCGGCGCCCCTGGGCGTTTAGAGAGACAAGGTTAACTCTTCCAGGTACATCTAATCCTAGAATCATAGAATCGTTTTGCTTGGAAGAGACCTTTAAAGATCACCAAGTTCAACCAATAACCCAGCACTGCCAAGTTACCACCAAACCACTTCCCACAGCACCACGCCTGCCCGTCTTTTAAATGCTTCCAGCGACGGTGACTCCACCACTTCCCTGGGCAGCCTGTTCCAAGGCTTGACAACCCTCTTGGTGAAGTACTTTTTCCTAGTATTTCTGGCCTGGCCTGACATGCCAACTCCAGCTGTCCTACGGGCAGAGACTTCAAAGTTTGGCAATATTTGCATCTCAAGTACAAGCAGAACTCTCTCGATGGAAGCCAGAGCTGGCTGTGAAGTTCAGATCCCAGCCAGCGCCCTGATGACAATGCCTCTTCTCCGAGAGGGGCTGGCACAAGAAGTGCTTTGGCCATTCAGGCCAGCAGCTGGACGTGAAGAGCCTTTGTGCAGCACAGAAGGCAGCAGACCAAACTGTGTCTTTGCCACTTGGCCCGAGGCTCAAAAGCTTCCTTCTCACCACAGCTCCATCCCCACCTCCCCACCCCATTACAGACCTACAAAGGCTCCCTTCACAGACCCACCACCCCCCAACCCACAAGGCCCCTGAGCACTTCAGGGATGAAAAGCAGAGAGATAATCAGGGTCATTTATCCCATGAGACCTCAAGGTCACGCTAAACACAAAGGGCATTGATGGATGCCCATTTCCTTCCCATTTTCTTCTCTGAAAGCCTGCGTCACCTCCAAACTGGGCAGCAGAACTGACAATGCAGTAGCAGCATCCATTAATCCCTGCCCTCCACATGCTGGCTGCAGAAATAAAGCACAAAGGAGATGCCCAAAGTCCTCAGCTGCCCCATGCCGGAGGGCATGGCTACTTCTGACAGACACATGGCTCTCACACAGGGACGCAGCACTGTTTAATAGCAGATGCCAGCTTCTTTGGCAGCTTTGGAGTCAGCAGTTGGAAGAGTGAGAGCTGCCTCTGTTCCAAGCTAAGCTTCTTGACACTATCAGCACAGCTCCTTAGCTAGATATCTAGGAGGGCCTCTTGATCCAAAATATTCCAACTTGGGAAACCTCTGTCCATACTGGTGTGACCACCAGCGTAGATGCAGCCTGCTCTTCTTCTCAACAGTGAATACAAAGAGGACACAGAAAAAAAAACAATCCCAAAACAGCCCCGATGGAAAAAGAACCACTTTAACTATCAGAAGTAAATATCACCTGTTTGCATCCTCAGGAGTCTTTTTTGGTCATGTGCTTTTCCTGCCTGTGTACAGACAGAGAAAGCCTAGAACTTCACAGCATGCAAATGGGACCCCTCTGAGGAGCTCAAAAAGCAAACCAAAAACCCCCAAAGGCTTTCTACGGAAAAAACCAAGAAGATTCTCCCACAGGGTTTAGAAACTTGGCTGAATGTTTGCTGTCAATTATAGGAGAGCTCAGGCTCTCGGAGAAAACTCACCATCCACCAATGCAACCCAAAAGAACCAACTGACCTCTGGGTGCAATCTCAGGGACACAGCCAAGAGTGTTCTAGGGATTAGCTATGGGTTTCAAATTCTTCATAGCTGATGCCTGGGAAGAAGCAGTTCAGATGACTCTGTCATCATTACGTTCCAGCTGCAGTTGCCAGACCGCTTTCCTCCCTGTTGATGTGCTCCATGTATTTGCCCAGAGAACCAGATGAGCCAAATAAATCCAAATTCGGTACCCATATTGATGTATCACCAGCACACCCAACAAAGGCTCCTCAGAATCACAGCCCTCTTGGCACTGGACTGGGGCAGGTGTGTCTGATCCTCAGGGTGGAACAAGCTCTTGAGCTTATCTGCAGAGACCTCCCATGTTTTAGAAGAGGAAGAGCTGACTAAAGGAGCCAGGTTTGGTGGATCACAAGCTGCCAGCAGTTTGGATTGAGAGCTGAGGACTTTTTGAAGAGGTTTGGGGTTTCTTTTTGTTTGTTTGGGTTTCATTTTTTTTTTCCTATTATTTAAGACCAGGACAGACGTCATCCCTTCGTTTAACCATATTATGTCCTCTCCATATGGTTTGCCTCTCAAGAGCTGAATAAACAAAGCCCTGTGAAGACTTGTTGCTGTGATGGTAAAGGTTGAAAGAGTGCACAGAGGTAAAGAAAAAGAAAGGGAAAGCAGCCACAGAGTTTCATGGAAACCTTCTCATAACTTCTGCAATATTATTTCCTACCCTCTCTTGAGGGACATGTATCTGGACAGACACCAGCACAGAGTCACTTGGTGTGTGGTCTGGTCAGCCAAAGCTCCATCGCCTGCTTTCTCTTCAGCCCACATCCTCTCTGTAATTAAAAGGAGCTGCATTTCCCCTCACTGGCTTTTAAAAGCCCTTGAAGAAGCTCAAGTAGGGGGGTGGTGTTTGAAAGAAGGAGGAAAAGGTTTTAATTGTTTTCCTAAAGGTACTTTCTCCTCTCGCCACCTCTATTTTAGGTACTTTTTCAAATACATTTGTGTCGTTTCCTTTGAAAATCTTTTATTTCTCAGAAAGGGAAAACACAATATAGACCTGTCCAGTTCAGAATAGATTAAAAAAAACCCCAAAACTCTGTCAGGATACAATTATACAGTTCTAGGTAAGAATAATAAGATGTTGTGCCATGTACCAGGGAAAGGGATAAAACACAGCGGGAAGAAAGTGTCCCAGGTTTTCAGGTCTTGTGGCACATAAAGCTACTCATTCTGCCCTCTGTTGGGTGTTGTAACTCCCAAGAACATTTGGGCACGTGTTCTGGGGTCACCATCAGTGAGAAAAGAGCGTATTGCCCAGGTGAAGTATAAGCCAAACTGGTTTACCTAACCAGTGACCTCGTCCAAGCAAATTTTCCATACTCGAGATTATAAGACAACCCTTGCCCTTGAGTCGTGGAACAGTGATGGGATGAGCCTGGAAGGGGCAAGGGCTTGCACGTAGAAGTAGCCAATGCAAGAATTATTTCCTCATCTTCAATTTGTGGTGCCTCAAAACTCATCGCCTCTACGCTTGTGTGTCATGTTGAACGTGCTTTCCTGGAAACCTGGTGTGTCACAGCTTTGGTTTATTCAGAACTGAGAGAGCTGCTCAGACTTTCCACTGAGTTACAGTCTGCCAGCGGGCTGTGGCGGTATTCTTCAACACCATGACAGTGTTGTAAAGCACTCTGTCTTCCTCTGCTCTTCCCTTGCAGCTCATTACTGCAGGGCACCCATCAGGCATTAAGGGCATTGCTTGTCTCGATCTTATGGCCAAAACCATACTGTTATTAAACATTTACTGCAACACAAAGGTCTCCCTGCAGCAGGAAGTGGTCTAAACCCCCTCTGATAATCTGACACTCGCTTCCTCCCCCTCTCTGCTTTCTGCCACAGGGAAAGCAGAAAGGAGTAAAGAAATAATCACGATAATAATAAAACCACTCTGAGACTCTGTAACCAGTCAGTGTTCCACAAGGTCAAGCTTTTCTCCACATCCCACAGCTGCATGAGGGGAGGCAGTGGACCAGCACAGGTGAAAGCCAACAAGCCACAGTGGCAGAAACCCACTGGCTGAGGCACCGGGATGGAGCAAAGAGAAGGAGCCAGAGCAAACCCGTGGCCCGACTCCACGGCACAAGGCAGGAGTGCAGTAATGCAGGTGTGGGAACTGGCTCCCCTGGCAGAGCAAATTTTCCTTGCTATCCCAGGTTAATTACGCTGCTACCTCAGCATCTTTCCACATCAGGACACTGTTGCACAGCCATAACTGGCATCTCCTTGCACATCACCTGGTCGAGCGGAGCTGGTGGTGCTTCACTTCACCATCAGACGACACCCTGACTCACAAAGTTACATGAGAAGAGGCACTAAGCTCATGTGAAGATACCCACCATCCTCTCGCCCCTTCTACGTGTGTTCCCTCCCTGTCATAGCTTGCTCAAGGCAGCTCTCTGAGTTTATTTTCCATGCCAATTAGAAGCACTTCCTGCCTCTCTCATTAACTCACAGCCACTTCTGATGGCAAGATTACAGGGGAACTGGTGAAGTCACATCCAAGTGCTCCCTGCCCTGGCAATGCAGGGGAAAAGGTGGACTTTTTCCCTTCTGCTGCATTTCCCTGCTGCATGAGGAGCTCCAGTGGGTCAGAGCTGTCTGAGATGCAAAAGCTCAGATAGCCAGGTTCTATTCCCCAACACAAAAGGAAGCATTTCAAAATAATAAGGCAGCTGCAAAGCCTCCCTCTTGCCAAGGTAAGAAATGGCTGCACTTGGCAGCGAGGAGCACAGGCTCAGTCTGGCGACGGTTGCAAGGGAGGGAAGAAATAAGGCCAAGAAGGGTTTCATCTGAGCAGTTGAGGCAACAAAGAGGTGAAACCCCAGCATTGCCAGTGCTCTGACCCACCAGCACCTCCCACAGCACCCAGCTGGGAAGAGAAGGGCTCGTGTCCCCTTAGATGAGTTGGGGATATTCAGCCTGGAGAAGAAAAGGCTCGGAGGAGACCTGTGTAGCTCCTCTCCCCTTACACATGCATTGATCAGAGCAGGGTGTGCTGGAAGAGACCCCTTCCTCCATCCCACCTCGGCTGCTGTCTGCTTACCTGACTGAGAGTGTGAAATCTCCTGGGTTGCTTTTACTGGGGCGAGCCAGAAAGCTGCCATGGACACCTCTGGTCAGGAGCAGCTTCTCTGCCTCGATTCCGCTGATGTTGGGATGAAACCACCTGCAAAATGCAAATATGAGATGTGAAAAGGTAGTTAGCCTGAGCCTGCCCGTCCAGACATCATCTGTCTACTCCTATTAGCAGCACACCCATCTTCTCCCCCACTACCTCCCAGTAACAGCTCTCACTCAGAAAAGCCCTCTCTTTGGATGTCCCCGTGGAGAAAGTCTTCTCACACATCCATCAAGAGTTCTCTCTCCCAAAGGGCTTTGTCCTCCTCTCCCTCAGCTCGGACACAAGCAAGAGCCCTGCAAGCTTCTCACAGGACAGACAGGGGATCTCCTCTCTAGAGGAAACCACCGGCTGAGAAAAGAGTTTTGACTTCTCTGGCTGCAGGTCTGATCCTGGCTTTTTAAAATTTCAGATAGGAGAATGAGCCCCACTGCACAACCACTGTGTCACAAGCAAAGTACTCCACACAGGACCAGTGCATGTCCAGGGAAGGAGCAGCAAGAACAATGCTCTTGGGCATGGTGCTGGAAAGCAACGGTGGAGTTGGTGTCCACATGTAACAGGACATTGTAGGAAAGGGAAAAGAGAGACAGCTCACCCTAAGGGGAAAATAGACTCATCGCCTTGTGCTCTGCTTTAATGTAAACTCTGTATTTTCAGCATCATCAAACCATCTACCAACCTCATTTCTGATGCTATCAGTCTTGATGGAATCGCAAGAACTGGTGTTTCCCCCGGCTTTAATGACTACTAGATGTGCAGACTAGACCAGTGATTTCCCATGTGACACCAGTTTTATGGCTCTATTATTCAGAAGCCACTGAAAATCCACTTTCTAAATGCCAGGCTCTTTTTTGAGTAATCTCTCCAGTCCCACAGAGAGCTCCCCCAAACTGAGAGTCAGTCACTTCTGACAACATCGCTCAGTTCTCGACCGTGCTCCGGCAGACGCGTCTGCATGGGACCGCTGCTCACAGCTTTTCATGAGCAAAGAGAGGAGAAGATGAGCCACAGCTAATAGCAAAACGTGCTTATTTGAACGTTTCTGGGCAGGAGAGGAGGCTGCAGACCCGAAACTCCCATCAGGGCGAAGGATGATGCCGTCAGAGTTCCTGCCCAGGCGGAGGGGTCCGCTCTCAACCGAACCACTCAAAACCACAACGCTGCATTTTCCAAGCAAGGCGAGATGCGGGTTCTCACCTCTGGAAACGTTTAGTAAGCTCGTTTCTTGTAGGTTCTTCATCGATCTAATGAGCTGACACACTGTGTCCCTCCCATCCGTGTGTCCTCTCCCACCCCCCCACCCAAAAGGGTTATGCAAGGTTGTCCTGATTATTTGCAGAGAAATGCGTAGCCCAGCGTCTCCCCAAGTTGCCTGAGTTGGGAAATACACCCAAAGATTAAACCTACAGACATAAGCACGCACAGGCTCATCAGAGTGTGTTTGTCTCTGAGATACACAGAGGAAAGGTCAAGAAATGTCACCATCTCCTCCATAATTTGGGATTTCCTCCCTCCCACCGCAAGGCAAACAGTTTTGCTTAAAGATGTTTGAATTCTGGAGGAGGAGAGGTCTATTAGGGAAGGGCCATGGAAACAGATGGTAAACAGGAATCCCAGCGTTTCCAAGCCTCCTATTCCTGACATCACAAGAGTGACACCCTTTCATGAACCCGCCGTCTGCAGGGCCAGCACTTAACCCTGCCGCAGAACTGCTGCTGGCACAGGAACCAGTGCCTCTAATGGAACTTAATGGAGCCCAGGGACAAGGCAGAGCTGCCAAGGGCCACGCATCACGTTTCCACTGAATACCTAATGGCAATAAAACCAGCACAATATTGTTAGACAGGAAAAAACCTAAGGAAACATCTCCGGTAAAACAGTGGGCTGAGAGGTCTCACAGGCACATACCCACAGCCGCAAGAACACACCAGTTCTGAGAATATTGGTGTGACAGCAGTGTCCTCCCAGGGGGGGACACTCCTCAGAGGCTGCCATGAGAGCAGGAACCCCACACCTCCACACCCCTCCTCACCCTCAACACTCAAGGAAATGCTTGTCAGCCTGGGATGCAGGACCTTGGCTGGAGCCAGACCTTTGCGACGCTGAGAAGAGACAGCTTGGTGCAGGTCACCAGTGTCAGGTCAAAGGAAGAGGTACTGGGGTGTAAACCTTCCAGCACCAGAAGCTCCCACAAGGAAGAAGGTATCAGGAACAAAAAGACCCAATGTCCAACCTCCCTCCAGTGGAAGGATTGGGTGCTTGGGACAGGAGGATCACAACCCTCTTCCTTTTCCACCGCAGCAGCTGCCGACCACAGCTACAAAATTGATTTGTGTCAGTCCCTTTCCAGCACCTCTCACAGTGAAATGCTGAGAGGGAAGAGCAGGGGCCACTTAAAAACTCTCTGCAAACCCTCACAAGTGGGACAGGAGTGCACATAAGAGAGAGGGAAGGAGTATATTGGCGGCAGTGGTGGGGCTCTATCAACTCTGATGTTCTCTTTGTTTCACTAAACAGAAACCTAAACACCCTGTCCCTTAACGACTCCCACCGCTTGGAGAGGAACCAATTCATACACACAAACACAAACCACTTGTTATTTAACTTGTGAGAAGCACAAACAATGAGCTGAGCAGAAAACCTTTGCAGCCCTCACAAACAGAAGAGGGAGGGAAAGGCAATTTCCAAACTTAGCAGGAAAAAAACCCCCAAGCAATAAAAAAAAGAAGGGGAGAAAGCCCCTCTGCAAACATAGACACCTCTCCCATGGGTTTCCAGAACAGAGAAAACTCTTTGTACAGCTCATCTTCAGAGGGCTGTGTAGGATGGGAACGTATGGCTTGGCACTGCCTCGCACAGGCTGCCTTCTTCAGCCAGGGAAGGAGGTGTGGAAGGGATATTTTCAAATACAAGGTCATCTCCATTTGGGAATTCCAGCCCTGAAATTGAGCACTTGCTCCCCAGAGGTTTTTCTACCTGCATTTGAAAAACCATGAGGTTTTTTGCCATGCACATCCTTCACCCCTCGTGCAGCTCAGAGCTACAAAAGACCAAAACCCACCCACCTCTCCCGCTCACGGGGTATTCTGCTCACCTATTGCCAGGTCTCAGCCCACTCCCTGTAAACAGGGGAATAAAAAGCAATACCAAAACCAGCCCAAACCAAACTCAAGGCCCTTTGCCCCATCTTGCTCGCTGGGCATACACCAAGAGCCTTCCTGCTTCAAAGCTCTGCTGCTTCATCCTGGCAGTGAAGGCACAATGACCTTGGCCACCACGCAGCCCCAGGTGCTTTTCCCAATACAGCTTGTTTTGCTCCTGACCTGGAGTAAGCCCTTCTTGCAGAAAGCATCTTCAGAGCTGTTTATCATTATGGCTTTTACTGGAGTACATTTGTTGGTAAGCAAAAGCAACCCACAACAGAGCAGAGGAGAGGAAAGCGCCAGCCCGCACATCTCTCGCTAAATGGCAAACGTTGAAACCTGCAACCAGCCTTCAGCAGCCCCACGGGCCACCAGCTCTAGTCATGCATCAGAGGAGCAAGCACCACTCACTTGTAGGGGAACCCCGGACTTCTGGACTCACAGGCTGTTTCACAGAATCACAGAATGCTGTGGGGTTGGAAGGCACCCCCGGAGATCATCTAGTTCAACCCCCCCCACCAAAGCAAGCCCACCCAGAGCAGGTTGCACAGGAACGTGTCCAGGTGGGGTTTGAATGTCTCCAGAGACAGAGACTCCACCACTTCTCCGGGAAGCCTCTTCCAGGGCTTTGCCACCCTCAAAGTGAAGAAGGTCCTCCTCATGTTTAGCTTGAACTTCTTATGTTCAAGTTTGTGGCTGTTACCTCTTGTCCTGTCACTGGGCACCATTGGAAAAAGCCTGGCCCCATCCTCTGACACCCACCCTTTTTTTATAGGTGTTGATCAGANATATGAAGGTCTGCAGTATTCCGAGAAGCAAAGCAAATAGAGGATCCAAAGCAGATTCACAGCATGGGGGGGGGGGAAACATAAAAATAACTTCTTTTGGTAAAAGGCATTATTAATTTCATGCTGTAGTTTCGATGTCAGAAGTGACACATGTTATTGTGAAGTGGGTCATTGGGGCAACCACACAATTGTTAGGACTCTTTGCAGAACTGAGTTACCCCTGAAGAACTGCTTCAATAGAGAGTGGGGATCTAACAACTTTTCATCTCCACCGCTCCAAGGAAATATACGCTGTCTACTTCAGGCTGTACCACTCTCCTGCAGAGAGATGCATTTCCCTTCCACCACTCAATCCATCTAAAACCAAACTTAAATTAAAAAGCCACCCACAAGTTCCTTTCAGGAACCAAAGCTACACAAAGGCTTCTCTTAAAATGAAGAGAGAGAAAAATGGAGACTCACAGGTGGAGCGAGGTCCCTGAGACAGACTGACAGACACCGCTTGGGCTCTGCGTAGGGTTCAGGACCAGCTGACTTTTGCACCAGAGCAGAAAGGTCCTGATAGCCAGGAGACCACCAGAAAGGCCATCATGAGGGGAAAAGTAATAATAATAATAAAAAAAAGCTCCAGAAAGGAAAACTTTTCTCTGTGTTAAAAATTATCAAATAATTTAATTACTAAAGTCGTCTTCTCCACACAGTATTACTCATTTCCTCCCTAACGTGAGCAGGAATGCTTCCTTCGGCTGGAATGCATCCTTGCACCCCTGTCTTGGGATGAGACAGAACAAATAGTTGAGCAACACCGCTACACCCTCAGAAAATCTATAAAACAAGGCGTTTTTAAAAGCCTGACTGGGAGTCCTGGTATTCTAAACAGCTCCAGCAAACATCCCACAGATAAAAAGCAACGTATCTGAAATGACAGAGTCATAGAACTGTCTGGGTTGGAAGGGACCTTTCAGAACATCAAGTCCAACCATCAGCCCAACACTGACAAAACCATTGCTAAACCGTACCGCTAAGCCACCTTGTCTTTTTCCCTTCTCTCACACAGCTTGGAGACAACACAAGGTGCATCTTTCACAGAAGGAGAAAGCCATCCACTGAAGGACATGCTGGTTGCCAGGACTCCTGGACCAGCAGAGACAGGATGTCTACCCTGGAGCATCACGCAGGTGAAAGCCCAGCGTCACCAAAGAGACATGAAAGCAAAATTGCCACAGGGCATGGGAAGAGCACATGCCCAGGGCTCCAATGCACTTATTTTGGGGCATCCAATGTAGCCTTCCAGTATCTGAAGGGGCTACAGGAGAGCTGGGGATGGACTCTTTGTCAGGAAGTGTAGTGACAGGACAAGGGGAAATGGCTTTAAATTGGAAGAGGGGAGATTTAGATTAGATACCAGCAAGAACTTCTTTCCTGTGAGGGTGGTGAGAGCCTGGCCCATGTTGCCCAGAGAAGCTGTGGCTGCCCCATCCCTGGAGGGCTTCCAGGCCAGGTTGGAGGGAGCTTTGAGCAACCTGGTCTGGTGGGAGGTGTCCCTGCCCAGGGCAGGGGGGTGGAACTGGATGATCATTAAGGTCCCTTCCAACTCTAAGCGTTCTATGATTCTATGATCCCCAGAGAGGACAGCACCAGGTGCACCTCTACTGCAGCCCCTCGAGTGCCTGGGTCTGAAGGCAAATTTAGCCTGATGTCAACAAGAGGATTCGGAGCATTTGTAATGGTAAAACTCCTTTTTGTTATGTTTGGAGAGGATCAAAGTAAATGTGGCTCAAGAGACACCACCTACGCACTTCGTGTGTGGTTAGCACTGTTTGGTTCAACTCAAACTCCAGCCCAGCAAGCTGAGGTGGCTCAAGAAACTGGGAAAAGGGGAAGGAGGGGACCAACCCACCACCAGACTTCCCTCCTGCTGCGCTACAGCCCCTCGACACCAGCCAGGAGCAAGGGTCAGCGTTCACAGCAGATGCTGTCGATACGGGGCAGATGGTCCCCTCCCTGGTTCCACCACAGCAAAGGAAGGGTGGGATGCAGACCCTGCCCTTGGAGGCAGCCAAGCAAATAAACATCTGAAGCTCCTTCCAGCGGAGAAACGCGGAGGCCGACTTGGGAGAGCGGGTGGAACTTGGGGCAAGGCAGAGCTTTGCGAGACCAAGTTTCCCATTCAGCAAAAAAAAAAAATAATCTTCAGAGCTGCTTAAAGGACCCAGACACTTATTATCTCTTTAATGCAGAGCCTCAGTTTGTGTTTGCACACAGAGACTGTGCTGAACAGCCAAGTGCACTCCATTTGAGCTCTCACAAAGCAGCTGGAGCAGAAGAGAAGCCAGGACAGCCACAGAAGCCATTCACTCCCTGTAAGGTTGTTAATCCATAGAATGGGATCAGGAGGTGAAAACTTCCAGGCTGAGTGAATGCTGCTGTCCTGCTCCTCCTGGAGGAGGAATCCCCCTGAATAAAGGTCCTGGTTTGGAGAACAGAGAAGCAGCTCTTCTTTTTTTGAGGGAGATTCATTCTGACCCCGCTGCCTGGGTCACAATTTTGGAGCACTTGCATTTTCTTAACCCCCAGGTCGCAATGGATGTGACTGGATGTTTTGCTGTGGTGGGTTTAGATGTGAAAGGCATGAAGGTGATGCAGGGGTCCTTGCTGCCAAGATGGGGCTACATCTCCCACAGCTTCCCCAGGGGGCGAGGACCCCGTCTCTCTTTGGGCCTGTTGTTGGCACCTGGATGGTGGGACAGCCCAGCTCCAGGGCAGGCTCCCCTTTCTGTTCTTGCAGGGGGATTGGACTAGATGATCTTTCAAGGTCCCTTCCAATCCCTGACGTTCTGTGGTTCTGTAGGGCTTATCATGGTCATCAGCCAGGTGGCATGGGGGGGGACCAGCAAGGCTCCTGCAGCACGGTATGTCCTCTATGGCTCATACATGATGCTGTGGAACATCACACCCACACACTCAGCAAGGCTGATCTGACTTCTCGGTGGCCTGGCATCTTGGCCAAGGTACCAGGTTACAGCAGGAGACCCAAGGGCAACATTTACACCCATTTTTTCCAGAGAAATGCTACCTGCTGAAGAGGTCAGTATCCATCACACTCACTGGTTTCCAGGAGGAACGAAGAGCAGCAGCATGGGCTGGTGGTTCGTCACAGCTGAACACTGTGAGAAATCACCAGCAGAGCCCTCCTCCAGGCTGCAAAAGGAAGGTCAGAGCTAGAAATCGCTCAGGTCCCCATGCAAAACAGAAAGCATCCCGGGAGTCAGCAGTGCTAACTTCAAACTGACATAGGAAACACAGCAAGTTGCTAAAACATTGGCCACCAGCAAAAATCCACAGCAAGGTGCTCACATGGCATGGAAGGGCATTTCCCACACCTTCTGGGAGGAAAAATAGACAGCTTTTTCTAAAAAGATGGAAATATGCCATTCCCTGTCAGCTGAGGAGGGGTCAACACCTGGGCTGTGACAGTATGGCTTAATTCAGCAAACTGTGGGTTTAATACACAGCCAGGCTGCTCTTGGTTTCAGGGTGTTTCTGTATGGAATTGTCAGCGTGCACATCTTCCTGGAAAGCCTCTCCACGCTGGCCTGGCTGCATACAAAGCATTGCTCAAACCCAGCAGAGCCACAGCAGCCTCCTTTGTTGGTTCTAGTCAGGTTCAATTCAAATCCCATCAAGAAGACTCATTATACCAAGCAGAGCCTCCGGGGAGCGCATTAAATAAATATACCCTGCAAATCTAGTCAGTGCTTCGTACAGGTAAATATTTTCATTTTCCTAGAGCAATTAGCATTATGACAGCTAACCCTGCCAGGGCCCATCATCTAATATCCCTCAAGACTTCTGTAAACAACTTTAAAACAAACAAACACAATTCTTGACTACATTTCTAAACGAGCACATCCATTTCCAGAGCAGGTAC
This sequence comes from Jacana jacana, assembly GCA_013400555.1. NCBI lineage: Eukaryota > Metazoa > Chordata > Aves > Charadriiformes > Jacanidae > Jacana > Jacana jacana. The sequence goes on from VZTM01007488.1 coordinate 67,508, forward strand.
CCAAGTCCGTGGTGCATTCTCTGGGGCGCAGCAGTCACTCCTATAGAGACCAGCTTGTTTCCTTCCCTATATGTTTTACAGAGCATTTCCCTAATGGATCTCAAACGGTGTGCATAGATACTTACTTTCTCTGAGAAGGTACACACCTTGCTTTTCACCAAACTCTGGTAGAAGCCACATGTCCAACATCCTCCAGGCTCATTTAGAGCCCAGATTCTACCCAAAGCAGGTTCTCAGCAGTAGTGCAAACAGCCCACTCACAGAAAACAAAGTGTTTCTGCAGAAAGCCCAGCCTGCTGCCACCCACAGAGCTGTGGACTCCAGCCCTTGAAGACAAGGAGCACCACAAGCAACAGCAAAGAGCAGATGGACCGGTTGCTGGGGCCCTGACCCTGAACAGATGTTGGTGGGATTGCTCCCAACGAGCAGATTCAGTTTTCACCCACTTCAAGTGGTCTCAGAGGACAGTGCCTCCAGCCTTTCCAAGCCTCCCCCAACCACCAGGGACAGGGCAGAGTACCTTCAAACCACCCCACACCCCTTCACTGACAGATTTTGACACCCAAAGAAAGGCTCCATTGATTAAAGAACAGACCAGATGACTCTTGAGGCCCCTTCCAACCTGGTTTTCTATGAAGCTGTGATAGAGAGGCACAGAAGACTGGGTTCTGTAGCACAACCAACACTTCACCTGATACCAAGGTCCCCTGGTTCTCAAGGAATCCTTCAATAAGAGAGGCCCTCAGAGGAACTTTACAAGAGCAGCTAAGAAGGATAAAGCCCTGCCATGCTTTTGACACGTGTAATCAGCCTGAACTCAATATTAAACAGGAAGGATGAAAAGGTGTGCTGGGTTGGAAGAGGGCAGAGACCTTTTTTCTGCTGCAAAGCAGGGCTCCAGCTCTCATTTCAGGAGGGGCAGGTTTTTGCAGGCAAGCTCTGCAGCTATTCCCAGGGGGTTGTAGACTCCTCTTTCAACCACCTGATGTACCCCCCTGGATCCAGAAACCACAAGAGCGAGCAGATGTGAGCAATGGCCAGCCCAGGCTTGAGGATGGCCACAAACACACATGTCCAACCACCAGCCCCACCTCCTCAAGAANAAACTAGTTCAATTTCAAGGCACAGGGTTAGTGAATGTGTGCACCCAGAGGGACTTCCCCAGAGAAAACACAACCAGACCAAAGCAGAGCACTATGTCGGAGGGAAGAGATGAGGCAAAGCGGTTTAGCAGAGGCTCAGTGATGTGACAGCCAGCTTTGGGGTGCCAGTGAACCTTACCATAATTATTAGCCATAGCTGGGTCCTGCAGAACCCTTCTGCCAGGCTCAGAACCCAGAGTCCTGGTCCTGCTAGCCCACTGGCAAGCCCTGGTGAAGCCCTGAATGAAGCTGTTCTCTACAGCTACCAACACTGCCCAGTCTTCACGAGTTGAAACTGCTGTAGGAACTTCTCACAGCCCCTGGGCAGCTTAAATACTAAGCCTTAACCTCCGTGTCCCTGGAGAGCCAGAACCCACTGCCTTCTCAGCAACTTCTAAAACCAGCTAGCACAGAGTTCAACATCAAGGCAAAGAAAAGTTTTCCATTTCATTCAGTCCTTCAATGCGACCTTCCCCAGCCCACCACCCTTCTGCAGGATGTGTCACTGATGCTTGCAGCAATGGAAACCTCAGCCCACGTCTCTGCCCATTAGATGATGACCTTCAGGAAAGGCAGAGCAGAGCAGCTTTGAGCTGCCGAGCCGCCGCGTACCCAACGCTCCACCGTGTCGCCTTCAAAGAGGGGGGTTTTAACTCACCGCCCACGTTTCGGTCTGAAACTTGAATACTACAGTCAGAAACAGTTTCATGTACGGCTCTTCAGAAGAGCTTCTCCATAAATGTCACTTGCAAGGCGGTGCACTGGGCACAGTGGTTTCAGTCAAAGAAAGTGGTTTTAGCTAGAGATCAGCAGCAGCCTCTGACTACACGTGTAATACCAGTTTTAGGACTTTGTCATTTAATTCCAGTTTGGGTCCTGTCCCCGGGGGAAGGTGGCTGGACAGACCAGAGCTGCCATCCTGGGGGAGGAAGGTGGCTTTTGCTGAAGCCCGAAGAGCAGAATACAGAGACAAAAGCCAGAGACAGCAATAAAAGCCCTCCAGGAGCTCTTTCCTGCAGCCCTGACAGAACCAGGAGCAGGCAACACCCTCCTGGCAGGGAGCTGGTGCAGACAGTTTCCATTTACCAGCTCTGGAGCCTCAGCTGGCATTAATTGTTAATTAATATAAATGCACATCTGTCCTATCTCCCTGACACATGCAGGATCCTGCACTCCTCTTCTCCCTGTGATTCAGTCCCTTTATCTAAATTATTCTAGTCCACACCTGCCATTGGCACCTCTTCCCTTTTTTTTTTCCACGCACTGTCCCATCCCTTCACCTTCCCAGTCACCCACCCCCTCTCCCCCCACCCCCTCAAAGCAGCCACACGCTCACGGTCTGTCACAGTCTCTCAGCACAGGGTTTCGAGTGGCTTAGGTGTCTCAAGCAATGATTTTGCCTAAGAAACTAGACAGCTTGTTAAATCTGGCTGACATCAGAACAGAGAGGAATCACTCCAAGGACAAATAGCACGAAAAAGCCCTCCTGTCACGTAAAATAGCAGCCAGTTAAGGCATCAGTTCCTCTGCCTGGGATGGACGGGCAAATACATCATCTTCTCTGTGGTCCCAGGCTCTCTGCCTCACAAAGTCTGCAAGGGTGTGCTCTGCTTTCATGTGAAACTGTTAAAATGAGCATTTTTGACTGATGCTTTTTCCACTGCAGAAATAGACCCCGCTCTTTTCTCGTATCTCACTAACAGGACCCGAAGCACGCAGCTGCAGCGTGCCCTCCTTCATCTCTGGAGCTCCTGAGCAGCCACACTACCCAACGACACCCCCAGCAACCAACTTGGCTCCCATATAGCCAGAACACAGTCTGGATGGATAAAGGTGGAGCCAAGCCCTTCTCCGAGCTGCCTTCAGGCTCAGAGTCTTCAGAGACAAGTGTGGGCACAGAAGCTCTTTGCTCAAGCACGATGAGCTAGCACTTTTTGACACCTAAACTCCCTTCACAGCACAGTCACCCTCAGGAGCAGAGCCCCACTGTCACAGATACTGCAGAAAGCACTCAAAGAGTGGTCCCTGCAACGGGGTCTCACCACGTGAAGCCCAAGAAGAAAAGTATGGGAGATGCCAGAAGCGGCGTGAACTTGGCTGAAGTTTACCCAGCAAGACCAGGGCTGGGACTGGTTCTTTCCACTCCTATTACATGTAGCTTCCAAGGTGCATTCCCATTAAGGAATTCCATTTTTCCATTAAGGAAAGCAGCATGTAGCAGTGAACTTTGGGCTCAGCCATGGCTTCCTCAGCCTGGTCTCCATCCCTGACCACCCACTTGGTGGAAGTGGCTTTGCTCTGCCCAGGCCAGAACAGAATTAAGCTAAGGAACGCATGGGAAAGCCTGGATGATGTCCTGCTGATGGTTCAACAGGGGCTTTTGGCCCTTTTTTTTCCCCCCAACATTCATTTAGTCACACAACTGTGTCAACAGCATTTCTCTCCAGATCCTTCAGCTCTGGCTTCAGAGACATGGCTCACCCTGGGAAGAAGATCAGCAGCTCCAAAAGGGAGATGCTGATTTCACAGCTACTTGTCCTGGTGATCCCTCACAGCACTCAAGGTTGGTTTAGGCTATATCCAAGCTGAAGTGGGTGCAGAGAGCCCCATCCCACCCCCCAGCACTGAACCTCCAAAGTCTCTGCCTATCACTGGGACTTCCTCACAGCCCGTCCTGCACCGCCGATATGGAAAAACCTCTCTCACCAGCGCGTCTTGCACTCCCCAGATAAAGGCCCTACAGTGACAAGAAGGAAAAGAAGCCACAGACAAAATGAAGACCCAGAACACAAGAAATACAACATCCACAGACAAAACTAGACAGCGTGCTCCACGGGAGCAGAGCAGACAGCAAGGCACCAGAGCACGAGTGCGTGACCTGGCTCATTCAACAGCAGGGTGAAGGCGAGCTGGGTTATACCCACGGGTGCACGGGAAGGATGTGACAGAGACTGGCACCACCTGCCTGCTTTTTTTGCTGTCTCCTCTTCACATCATCTCACAGGCAGCTCCTGCAGCCCTCTGAGAGGCAGTTGTAGACGAGGGGCTTGTGAGGATTACACCCACGTCGTTATGAAGGTCTACCATCACTCATGGCCTATCGTTTCGCAAGTCCTTAGAGCTGGTTAAAACTCAAGCACGTGTTTGCTCAGGTTCTGCTTGAACCCTTGCTAAAAAGAGCTCCTTCAACATCAACCCAATAGCCAGCCTGCTCGCTTTCCTTCAGCCAGCAGCCCTGGGTTTCTCTTTGGCCCACTGGTGCATCCAGGAGAGTCTATCCAGAGCATGTAGAGGGAACGTTAGGATGCAGTGGTGGCACAAAGGACATTTACCACACAGCAGAGAGAAGTCTAACCGATCCACCCTGCTGTGGATCAATGCAAAACACAGTGGCCTGTTTGCCTTTATGCTTGGGTATTGCACCCATGTTGCCTTATGGCTACCACATGCAGGGTGCCTAACCGTAGCCACAGAAGGACACTGTCAAACATCAGGCTCCAGCTGGTCCTCTCTCGCCACAGGAAAAGATGCTTCAAGCTAAGAACTGAAGGCAGGAAGGAAGGAGAAGTTGTTAGAGAGCTTGGCCTCCCACCACAAGTGCAAACTTACATTTTTCACTTCCAAAATAAAAGAGTAGATGCTTTTGCTTGGATGCAAGAGTTCCTTCTTCAGAGCATCACACAGTTACCTATCCCACAAGGGGGATCCCCACCAACTTAGAGGTGTTATGAACAGACCCAGGTCAGAGCACTCTGAGAATGGAGTCACATCAGAAAGAAGACTGTAGAAACACCATCATGTGAGCCATGACATGAAAAAAATAAAATAAAATTAGATCAGATATAGGAAGTAATTCTTTGCTGTGAGGGTGGTGAAACCCTGGCCCAGGTTGCCCAGAGAAGCTGTGGCTGCCCCATCCCTGGAGGGGTTCAAGGCCAGGTTGGTTGGATGGGACCCCCCTCCAGCCTGCAAAGCCCCCGGCCAGCACGGTGATGCTGTGGCTGAGACTGGGAAGTACAGCACAGGACCAAAACTGCTGGGAAAAAGACACAAATTCTCCCTGATAATTCTCTGTTTCCAGCACATGGGAGAGGCAGACCCAGCTGGATGGGGCCAACATGCATTTCAACACCCAGTTATACTCACCTGCACCAGCAGGAAACTGGCAGCTGGGGCTCTTCCAAGTCGCCCAGAGGATTTACACCCATGTTCTCTTAATTAAAAAAGGTGTTGCTGAGTCCCTCAAGCTGTTTTGAACACATCAGCCCCAAAGGCGTGCAAGGTTATTATTTTCAGCTGCAGTTTTCAAATATTCTGAATTAATTCTCTGAATAAAATTTATATTTGAATCAGCCTTTTCTACTCAAAGGGTACTCCACTGTTAGGACCACTGTAAACACCGAGCTACGCTTTAACCCCAGCCAGAGACAGCTTCACCTACTCATCTCAAAAAACCTAATAGTAGGAGAAATCTCTTTTGAACTCCCTCCATTCATGGAAGTTTACTGCCCTGTATATTAAAGACATTTTTGTTCTCCTAAAGCAAGTTAAAATTAAACTGCAGACCCACCTGCCAGACAGTTGGGGCATTAAAAATACATATCACCAGCCAGCACTGAAACTACCCCAGCTGCCACCTGACTGACAGGCTTCCTCCTGGAGCAGAAAAGTATTTGTTTAGCTGCTTTGCTATGATCCAATGAAGCAGAACCCACCCAAAGAAGAGACCAGGAACTGAGAAACCAGTGACTTCTGCAACACCTGAGAGAGCAGCATTGAAATGAGGTTGGTGCAAAAGCCTGGGGATGCTCCTGAGATAGCAGGGAATGCAAACAACCAACAGGCTGTAGTGACTTTCATCATCTGAATCCCTGTGGAGCGCTGC
>VZTM01007488.1:86847-156596 GCA_013400555.1 Jacana jacana
AGTAACCATCCCTCTCGAGGGACTGCTTGAGCCTCTCGTCACTCCATCGCTCCAGTCTACTGAGATGGAGACCTCAGGAGATCCGTGCTTTGAGCCAGAGAGAGGACAGCATCAGCCAGGCTTCAGGCAGAAGAGAAAGCTGCCGTTCCAGCCTGCTAGGTGCCCTACGTGTCACTGGGCAAGCAAAGAAAGGCCAGGGCCAAGCAGAAAGGCTGGGAACAAGACAGTCCCGCCACAAGACGGGGGAAAAGAACCAGGAGCAGCAAACCCAGCATCCCAGTGGAAAGGACAGGGGCAACAGAGGCTGGGAGCAACCCATCCACCGCACAAAAGTCCACCCACATGACTCTGACCCCTCCTCCTCGGCAGCAGGACCACCAGGTTCCTCAGGGCTGAGCTGGCAGCAGCTATTTTGCTGTCTCCAGCAGCCTGCTGCCCTCAGGAACTGCCTGACAGGCTGGACCTAGCAAGGTATAGGCAGTGTGGACAAATATTGACTCTCCTGTGGGCACAGGGAGCACGACCGGAGCTGAAAATGAAATTCAGAGCCCCCCCCACTTCCCCGCTTCCCCAGCTCTGCCAAGTCCCAGCCCTCTGCTTTGTACTCCATCACCCATCGTGTTTCGTAACTCATCCTGGCACCGCCCAGATGAGCACTGCCTCTTCCTAAACTTCTGCATGCTTTGAACCAGACACTCACAAAACACGGCTCAGCCACTCGTAGAGGACAGACAGACAGCGCTGGATGGGAAAAAGAGACCCCAAAAACCCCATAATACAACCCAAAACCCTGCATCCTGGCTGTTGGAGGACCGTGCGTGAGGAGAAGCTGGGGTTATTACATGTTTGAGAGATGGTGGTGGAAGCCCCACGCATGACCTGCCCGTGGTGGGTCCTGTACCGACACCAAACAAGCACTCCCTGTCCTGTAACCGATCCCGTTTCTCGGCTTGAAGTGACCGTCAGCTGGACGGCTGCTCCCGGCCACCACCCTCCTCGGGGTTGTTCAAAACACACTTGACTTCTAATAGGAACAAACACTTTCTTTTTCAGGTCACCTTAAAGCAGCCCCCAGGAAAGGGACGGCCAAGAACCCCCAAAACCAACTATGAAGAACCCCCTTTCTGGCCTACAGCGAGGTGGGGGACACACCTGATTCTGCCACCTGGTGCCCTGAGCTGGCTGACAAACAGGCACGAAAAGAGACCATCCACCGCCCGGTTTACCAACTATTTACCCTTTTTGAGCAGAAAAAAAAAGGGGAACCAAGAAGGGATGATAACCCTGAGTCCCACAGGCTCCTGTTCCCACCAAGAAAAGAAAAAAAAGAGACCAAGAAAATAAAGACTGAGGCTTTGGGAGAAGCTGAAGGAGGCACCACCAACACCCCAGGTGCACCCAAGCATCTCCTGGTTGGTTTGTTTTCCTTTTTCTATTTTCAGCTCACAGCCCACAACGAGATTTCAAGCAAGTTTTCAAGCTTGGTGGCCGTTTCGGTGTCCCCTCTTCAGCATCTCCAGCACCGCTCACACAGACAAGATGCTTCGAGGCAGCAACCAGCTCCCGCGGGTACGGGGCGACCCCAAACAGCCCGCGGGCCAGTAGCCAAAGGCAGGCTGGTAGCAACCAGGGGCTAAGCCTGCAGCTTCAGCCCAGTCCCCGAACTCCCCAAAGCCGCCCGGGGAAAGCGGTGACCTCCGGTAGCCATGGGTGCTCCGGCGGTAGCCACCCTCGGGTGCGGGTGGGCGCTCGGTCCTTACCTGCGGGAGGTCATGACTCCGCGGAGCTCCGCGCCGACTGCGCGCCCCGGCGGGGCTCCTGGGCCCGGGGACCGGCGGGGAAACCCCTCCCTATGACGCGAGGGAATCCCCGCCCTCCGCCCNGAAGGGCAAGGAACTGCTGGAGAGGGTCCAGCAGAGGCTGCAAAGATGATGAAGGACTGGAGCATCTCTCTTGAACTGCTCCCCAGTTCAAGAAGGGCAAGGAACTGCTGGAGAGGGTCCAGCAGAGGCTGCAAAGATGATGAAGGACTGGAGCATCTCTCTTGAACTGCTCCCCAGTTCAAGAAGGGCAAGGAACTGCTGGAGAGGGTCCAGCAGAGGCTGCAAAGATGATGAAGGACTGGAGCATCTCTCTTGAACTGCTCCCCAGTTCAAGAAGGGCAAGGAACTGCTGGAGAGGGTCCAGCAGAGGCTGCAAAGATGATGAAGGACTGGAGCATCTCTCTTGAACTGCTCCCCAGTTCAAGAAGGGCAAGGAACTGCTGGAGAGGGTCCAGCAGAGGCTGCAAAGATGATGAAGGACTGGAGCATCTCTCTGCTGAGGAAAGGCTGGGAGACCTGGGGCTGTTCTGCCTGGAGAGGAGAAGGCTGAGGGGGATCTCATCAATGCTTATTAATGTCTCTAGGGCAGGGGGCAAGAGGATGGGGCCTGACTCTTCTCAGTGGTGCCCGGTGACAGGACAAGGGACAACAGGCACAAAGAGGAACATGGGAAATTCCAGTTGAACACAAAGAAAAACTTTTCTTTGAGGGTGATGGAGCCCTGGAACAGGCTGCCCAGAGAGACTGTGGAGTCTCCTTTTCTGGAGATATTCAAACCCCACCTGGGTGTGTTCCTGTCCAACCTGCTCTGAGTGACCTCTGAAGGTCCTTTCCAACCCCCACCATTCCGTGATTCTGTGAATAATGACACAGGTCACCCTCACCGCCTGGTGAATTGGCACCATCCCAAGCAGTGACCACGGATCCCCACCACCCAGCTATCCCCATTTCTACCCTGAGCATGACATCTATGATATGGAATACTCCATTGGCCATTCCATCCTTCTGTCTGTGCTCCTTCTCAGCTTCTATGGGAAGCTGAAAAAAAAGTCCTGGAAAAAAATATAAACATCGACTAGCCACAACTGAAGCAATACGCACTGTTGACCTTCCTTTGGTACCAAACCTGAAACACAACAACCAAATTAACTCTTTCCTAGCTGAAACTGGGACACCTCCTGTCTCTCCTCCTCCCTGGAGACTGCTGAAGGTCTAGATGTCGGTGTTGAGTTCACAAAGGCCGGAGAGCCACACTACCTAAGAGAATGAAGCGAGCCACCAGACATGGAGCATCTAAGGCTGGCAAGGATCATCCATGCTTGCTGTCATCCCTCAACACCCCCAGCTCAGGGTTTCCTTTGGAGTCAGAAGAAGTCACAATGTCCCCAGAGTGGGTTCCCGGCTCTCATCCCAGTGTGAGACAGGGGTGGTGACACCCAGATTTTCCACTGGGGTATGCTGGGGTCAGGTGTGATATAGGCACCCTATATGCTTTATACAAATAGAGCACCATTTGCCCTCTGAAGTGTGAATTCGGGGGCCTTTAACAAACTCACATCAAATATCTGTTGCTGCAACCTAAAAAGAGAGAAATCAACCCAAAGAAGTGCCCCGTTTCTGGCACCTTTCACGAATGCTGGGTGAGAAAAAAAGCCAGATGTGCAAGAGAGAGAAAAAACTAGGGTACAGCCAGTGAGCCCCCAGTAACCCCCCACCTTATCTCTTCCCCCGTCCCCATCCCCGAGTCTACCCCTTGTGGCAAAAATAGCAGTTTTATAACTATAATAAGACTCAGCGAATTCCATGTCTATTCGGGGAATACCCAGAGAGCTGGCAGCAGGAGCTGGCTCATTTCTCAGTGAGGAGGACTGGGGGGGGGGCACATAGCTTCCCCACATGCCACCGGATCGCTCACGGGGCAACGGGGACCACAGAGGCCAAATAGCAACCCTGATAACAATGACCTCCCCCCCCTCCTCCTCTCCTTCCTCATCCTCCCAGCCGTCTGGGTGGAGGGGAGGGGGTGGAAAACGGGTTACTGGGACCTTCTTTCAGAGCACTGAGGCTTCATTGTGAGGGGACAAACTGTGACTCGTGTGTGAGTCTGTCTCGTGTCGGGGTGGGGGACGACGAGACTCTTTCCTGGGGCGATGCACATGGTCAGGGCTGGGGAGGGGGGAGATGGATTGCTGTTCAATTCAAGATGTTTCCCCAGTTCCAGAAGGACAGGGAACTGCTGGAGAGGGTACAGCAAAGATGCTGAGGGGCCTGGAGCATCTCTCTGATGAGGAAAGGCTGAGGGACTTGGGTCTTCTTAGTCTGGAGAAGAGAAGGCTGAGGGGGGATCTGATCAATATCTATAAAAAAAGGGTGGGTGTCAGAGGAAGGGGCCGGTTTTTCAGTGGTGCCCAGTGACAGGACAAGAGGGAATGGCCACAAACTTGAGCATAAGAAGTTCCATCTAAACACAAGGAGGACCTTCTTCACTATGAAGGTGGCAAAGCCCTGGCAGAGGCTGGTGGAGAGATGAAAGCCCAGAGAGATGGTGGAGTCTCCATATCTGGAGACATTCCAAACCCACCTGGACACGTTCCTGTGCAACCTGCTCTGGGTGGACCTGCTTTGGTGGGGGAGGTTGGACTAGATGATCTCCAGAGGTCCCTTCCAATCCCACAGCATTCTGTGATTCTGTTCAGCTTCTTGGTTAAAAACAGATCAAGAGGAAACCCCTGCCACAGATCTTCCCCCTTCTTGTAAGGTACTGGTTTCCAGGCTGTGCCACTGGGACACAGATAACTGGTGGAAATAGTCCCCTCCTGCATGACCTTTGTCCTTCCGTCTCCTGTCCATTGGAATGCTTTGATCCCATGGAAATACCCAGCAGAGAAATCCAGACTCTGGCCTGGGAGCTCTCTGCAGCCAGAACATCCCATTTTGTCAGTGTTGGGATGGTCCTTGTCCCTCAGGCAGACCCCCTTAAACACACCATGACCACAGCGGAGGTATTAGAGGTCTGTCTGATGCCATGGGCACGTCTAACTTGCTCAGCTGGTGGCTGGCACAGGCTTTAATGGTGCCCAGGATACACTTTTCCCAGCAAGAACAGATTTCTGGAGCTGAGTGGTCACTGGAGGCACCTCTTCTGCTTCATTACCAAGTGATGGGGGAGCAACCAGGCTCCTGTGTGCCTGGCATCACTGGCCCAGAGAGCAGGAGAAACTGGGTTTTGGAACCCTGCAGAGGAGATCTGGAGCCCGCTATTCCTGCCCCAGCCCTGAGACACTTCCCGCTGCAGGCAGAGGAGGGCATATTTTTGGTATGATCTCCTGGGAATATCTACAAGAGTGGGAGAGCAGCTGGAAATGCCACATGCTAACAGCCAGGACACTGGTGGCAGCATGTCCAGGAGCAAAGACAAGTGAGAACACTCCTGGGGAGGAATAATGTATGTTTTCTTATTACAGAGCCTGTCCCCAGGCTAGAGAATTCTCAGGGGACAGGGCAGCAGGTCCCCAGAGAGAACAGGGTAGATGTTCCATCAAAGCATTGGTCACTGCTGGAGGGGAGAAGCAGTCACATGGGACAGGAGATTCAGGAGAAGGTTCATCAGGAGCCTTTGTGTCCAGGCTGATCCCTGGATTGAGACCCCAGGCTCTGCACAGGGAACACCTCCAAAAATGCTAAGTTCTGAGAACAATGCTCCCCAGGTGCCTTTTAATGTTTGTGGTGAGGACAGACATAGAGACCCCATTCCAGCCATGTCAGCCATCCAGAGAAGCAGCCACTTAGAATTTCCTCCTGAAATCAGCAGGGAGTCACACGCTTGCTCTTCCATCTGCTGGCTGGAACGGGACAGCTGGGTACGAGGATGCATCATGTCATTCTCCAACAGCTGGTACTGGGAATGCAGAGGAAGCAACGGGGATTCCAGTCTGATGGAAGGGAATTCCCCCCCAGATGCCCTTCAGCCAGACACTGGAAACTAGTCCCTTTGCCTCGGGTCCATGTGGGGCCGGGACCTTCATGTTACATCCACCTGAGAGTAGAGTAGCTCCGTCAGCCCAGCACCACGCTGTGTGCTCAGCTTTGGGGAGATGTTTGCCCTCCACAAGCCACAGCCGCAAGAGCTCCATCAGCCCTGAAATTCAGGGCATCTACTCAGTCCACGACAGGCTCCTTTGATGAAGAGCCAGGAAGACTGCGTTCACGGGCCAAGCTGTCTACTTACAAACACTGCACAGTCCCTTTCCTCTCTGAATAATCATGTTTTCCCAGCCAGAGACACGAAGGTCCATTACAGAGCAGGGAGATGGATTGTTTGGCAGGGGAGGAGAGTGCGGTGTGGGCAGTGGAATCGACCTGTCTGAAGCACAGGCTGTGTCAGCAGGAGAACATGGAAAGCAAACCACTTCTCCTGCTCCCCACCATGTGCTGCAGGATCAGGCCATGCAGCCATAGAGCTGAGGAGTCTGTATCTATCAACAGCCACAGCTCCAGGGTACGGGGGGAGAGATGCAGGCCACAACTAGCACCCAGCAGAGATTTAGGTCTGCTCTGCTATATTGCAGAAGGACTAGCCCCCCCCAGACCTGGCTAGCAGCAGCACCCCGGGGAACAAGCTGGTTATTTGGTCTCTTGCTTCACACCAACCAACTAAGCACTCAGCAAGTAGAAAACTGTAAAAGGCTGATCCACCAGATCAGAGATACACCAGATCCACCATGGGGCAGCCCAGTGACATTGCTTTGATGTGGTTGCCAAACCAAGACACCACACTGCTCTGCACTTCCCTTGTGTCTGTCCCCCCCCACTCCATCACCTTCCCTACCATCCTGCTGAAGTCTCCACTGAAGAGTTGGGTCAGCTGCTTTTAGCCTTGGGATGAAGGACCTGAGCACTGGAGATGCTGACTGCTGGGGTTTGCTGTTTCCAGAGGTGACAGAGCAAGCAGAGGATGGGTAAAACTCACCCAAGAGCAAGCACAGGATGGGTAAAACTCGCCCAAGCCCAACCACCCTCCCCTCCACGACAATATCAGCCCATTGCCTTTGCTCCCACACTGGAAGTCGGGTTTGATGTGCTTGTGGGATGTTCCTGAGAGCCTGGAGGAAGCTGCTTGGAGTAAGAACTGCCAGAAAGCCTGGCCAGGCCATTCCCCTGAGTCACACTTGCTGCCTGCCCAAGCATGTCCCCAGCGTGGCTCCTGCCCTTCTTTCCTTTCTCTTTCCCCTCACAATGGCTTTTTCCAGCCTGTGGTGAAAAGAAAAAACACCAACCCGCAACCATCCAGCTGCTGGAGCTCAGCTTTTCCTTCTGACCAAGACAAGGCTCCCTTTTTCTCCTCCTGTTTTGCAGCAAAGCCAGCGAAACGCCTGGGAAAGAGGTACTGACTTGGCAAGTCCATGCCTGTTGTGGCATAATAAGGTCATTGTCAAGAAGAGGCTGCACCAGGAGGCTGATCTTGAGCAAAACATGGCCCCAGTTGTGAGTTGCGCAAGCCCTGGGGCCGTTTGAACACTGGCCTCATTGTTCCCCATGGCGGGTCCTCGGCGTCTCATTGTCCATTGAAAAGCCAGTCCCTACCGAGCTGGTGCAGGCACCACTCAGATCTGCATCATGGATGGATATCAAGATGACTCGCTTTGCTAAATGAGCTGCCTCCCAAACGGCAGGAAACCCACGTTCCTGTCTCACTTCACACCACTTGGATGACGGCGAGCTCTTGGCTGAACAAAATTCTCCACCTCCCACCTTCTCTTCTTGCAGACAGACAAAGCTGCCGAGGTGGGAGAGCCAGGGCTCTGGCCAGGTGGAAAGACCCCGTTAGGAAGACCTGGTTAGAGCAAGAACTCAGCCTCTGGTACCTCTCAAACCACATCCTGCTTGCACACCTGCGACTGACCTTCCTTGGCTCATAGAATCATAGAATCATAGAATCATTCAGGTTGGAAGAGACCTTGGGATCATCAAGTCCAACCATCAGCCCTACTCTACAAGTTCTCCCCTACACCAGAGCCCTCNCTCAAGGTGGCCCAGAACAAGGTAAAACCCAGGGGGTGGTGGAAACTGCTGCCACAGGTGAGAAGCAGGTCCTGGAGGCATCACTTTTGTCTTGTTGACGGGTCAATGGGATAACAAAGGCTCTTTTGAAAATGCTACCTGAGAAGAGGTGATACAAGGATGCACGGCAAAGAAGGAAAAGCCAGTGGGTGCTATGAGCACCCATAAAGAGCCGGTGTTTAGAAGATACAGAGGTACCTACACAAACCACTCTGGTTCTAAGGGTGACAGCGAGGGAGACACTGGTCCAACTTCATGCAGCATCTGCCCAGGAGACAGGCAGACACCAGTGAGCGAGCGAGCAGGCAGCACCCGGGCACAAAACAGAACAAAAAAAGCAATAGGCCCGTTAAAAAGATATTTAATAGTTTTCAAACTTTATTTCATGGTGATTGACGAAAGACACAAGTTAGTAATGGTTATATCATGCTGCTCCTCTACTGTGCATTGCCCTTCAGAATTCATACAGCAGTTCACAATGGTCATTAATTTACCCTATAAATGAAGCCACGTGGACATCTTTTTTTAAAAAAAAAAAGAAAAAAGAAAAAAAAAGAAAAAAACCACCAACAACCAAACTTCTGTGTCTCTCTCTCTCTCTTTTTTTTTTTTTTTTTTGGTACATACATGTTATAAATGCTAATAAAAATAAAGCCCAAGTTAAGTGCACAGCCCCTAGGGAGCACTGCTGAATCGGACCTTGGTTCAAGATGCTTGACAACGAGGACCCAAGGTCCTGTTTTAAGGCATTTCCAAGCCCCTGCAAAAGCAGACAGAGTTTCTGTTGGGTTTGTTTAGTTGGTTGGTTGGGGTTTTCTTTGTTTGTTTGTTTGTTTTTGTTCTTTTCTTTTTTTTCTTTCCCCACAGTGACCCTGGCTTCATTTCAGTGGCGTCCTAGAAAGTTAGCAGCTTCCTCTGTGCGTGCCCCTCTCCCTCTGGTGTTGGCACATCCAGCCTTCAAATCTCAGCCAACGCCGTGGCATCGCCCAAGCAAGAACTCCTGTTCTCCACACAGAGCTCAAGGGTCTCCCCTTGCCCACCCCATCATCTCCCTACACCTGGAGACACAGCAGCCCATCCCTCTCGCAGCCCAGTCACGGCGCTCCCCACCTGGAACCACAATTTATGTACAGCAGCCACTTAAAATGTGGTATTGCCACTCACTGTCACACACACACACACAGGCTCCATGGCACAGAGGGCACGGCCACCCCTGGGAGATAGTCAACCACTGGATTTTTAGAGGAACATCAATAGGCATAGACCCAGGGGAACGGGCATAGATTCCTTTTCATTAAAAGAAACAAACAACAAAATCCAGAAAAAAAGGAAGAAAAAAGAAACCCCAGTGGTTTTACACTCTGTCCTTCCCCTTTGTTACGTCTGTCTCCAGAGCTCACCCTGAGAAAAGTAATTTGACTTTCCATGGCTCCAGATTTCCTGCCAAGGAACAACACTGGTACAGGCTGTGCTACTTTCTCAAGGTACCCTACGAGGTGCCCTAGAAATTTAGGGTAAAAACCGCAAAATGATGGCACCCTGGATATTAATTAACACTTGTTACCTGGCGGGATCCTCTGGGTTAATTCTCTACCCTCTGTAAAGCTGGTTTTACACAGAGCAATGCCAACTGCCATCTCAGGGTGGGAGAGGGTCACAGTTGTGTCCTGGTGGTGGAGAAGGACACAGATGCTAGGTGGCATCCGTAGCTTCTTCCCATGGAGAAGGAAGCTGAATGGAGTGGGTGGTTTCTCTCACGGCTGCAACCCATTTGTTCTTCTCCTGCTTCCAGGAGATTCAGTGGTTTTGCAGGCAAACCTGGGCTTGGCTGACGCTCACAAACACACATACACTCATTCAGGAACACACATACTGGCTTTGTAACTGGCACCACGGTATTTGCTTTCAAGATTTGTGTGGAGGAAGAAAATACTCAAGAATGAAACAAAAAAACCCAAACAAACCACCAACCCCTCCTCCCCAACCGCTCCCGTCTCAAGCCCCATTCCCATTCCAGCTCCTGCTGCTGGGCTGGCAGCGTCCAGAGGAGCTTTGGTCATGACATGGAAGACCCTGCAACAAAAACTTGGAAGTCAAAGGTAAAACTCCAATTACTCTTCATGGGAGAGGTTCTAACACCCAGAGGCTCACGCGCTGGCCAGCTGCAAGCATCCTCATGGTAGACAGAGGGCAAGTCATGCCCGGAGGCTGGAAAATGGACATGGGTCATGGAAGGACACATCCAACAGGTTTAGGTGGGTTTTTTAAGTGAAAAGGGACCCAGTCCCCATGCCCCCACAGCAGGAAGAGGGAGAGGACTTCCAGCTCTTGAAGGTGTGCTGCACGTTCTCAGTGGCGCACGGGAGGGCAATGCTTGGTACACAGAAGCTCTTGGGAAGAGCAGCCAGGGCAAGCAGGTGGGTTAGGACACGTCTGGATAAACACAAAGCGTGGAAATGAGGTTTCACAGCTGCTTCTGCACATGTCCAAGAGGAGGAGGAGGAGGAGAGCCAACAGAAAACGCAACGTTTCCCTCCCACCCCCCGGCACCTCTCAGTCCAGCAAACAGTCATAAGACAACCAAAGAGCAATGCTTTCCTGCCTGCTCAGAGCAGACCTTGGTCTCTCTTCCAGTGCACAGCATCCCTGATTTTAACAGAGCATGAAGGAGAAAAGCACTTGAGATCCTTACACACATAAATTATAGTGAGAGGAAGAGGGAGGGGGCGGCGGGGAGGAGGGAGATAGGGTGAACACAGGGCCAGGAGAAGGCTTGACAGGGTGGCAATTCCCACTTCTCCGATGGCCACTGCCCTGCTCAGCCAGCACCGCAGAGGGGGCTCGGGGGCCAGGCCTGAGATGGGAAGGTGGTGAATCCACGAGGGCCACGCATCTCACCAGCACCANAAAAAAAGCTTCAAGTATGAATAAGATTTACAATGCAGGTGCAACGGGGAAGTTCTTCTGTCACTTCTTGGAGACTTGGTTCAAGGTTTGTTCTTTGTTGCTGCTGTTTCATTAGAGTCTGACTGACCTGGATAGACTGCAACCGAACAAATAACCCAAAAGAAAAGGTGTTTCCTCCCCTCCCTTTCCCCCCTCCCCCCCAAAATATAAAAAGCAATAAGTTTACAAAAATAGAAAATAATTACAGCAATAGGCAGGAGGGAGGGAGGGAGAAGGAAGGGTCCCTGGGGGTCTATTTGGCTGAGCAGTGTAATATCGTGGGGTTGTTTAAAGCGTCCTCCACCAGATGCAGTTCTTGGCGGTCGACAATCACGTCCCTTATGCAGCCAATAAAGCCAGTGCTGTAGGCCTTGGGCAGCTTGTGAGCCACGCTCAGCTTCTCCATTCCCCCTGCAAGAAAGAGACAGCCAGAAGGTCGGGTGGGAGGACAAAGGACACACATGAATGCCCTCCTCAACAGCGGGGAAAAAAACCTCCCTCCTGGCCAGCATTTCTTGTCACTGGAATCAGAGACATGCCAGTTTCCTGAAGACACAAACCAGTAAGTTGCATTCTAAAACACCAATCCAACTTCAAATACTTATTTCCTTGGAGGATGGTCCCAAGTTCAAACTAAATTTTATTTTAGCTACTGGAATACCAACTTATGGCTCTTTCCAGGCTCTTTTGAAGTTACGGAAGGCTGACTGCAAACAAAGCCTTCACAGGAGCCAGTGGGGAAGCCAAGCAAAAATTTCTCCTGGAAAAGTTCTGCTTTTCTCCTAACTTCTAGGTTGATTTCAGAATGAGAAGTGGCATCTGGGATAGTGTCTTTTCAGAGGTAAGGCTACGTTTTTGAACATGAACTCTCTGTAAGTCAGCTTAGACCTGAAACTACAGGCTTAGACCGGGAAGGTAAGAACAGATGCTGCCCAAAAGCACGAGCAGAATCTAATTCCCTGCTTCTTTAATACAGATGATCAAAACCTCCATGTGAACATTTCTGTCCATGGCCCATATGCCACTTTGCGATCTTGCGAGCATGGGCTGCTACAGCAGCCAGGGTGACATGGAAAGGACTGGCATTTGGCAAAGCCAACCCTTTGTCCCTCAGCTGTCACCAGCATCCTGCCTTAGCCAGCAGAGAACGAGCAGGGGACTTTTTAGGTTGAGCTTGTCAATGCCACCTGGGAGGGAAAGGTGTCGTCCCATCAAAACAAGGGAGGGAGCATGAACGTCCCAGCTCCAGCTCTGAGCCTCTCGTTGAGGGGCATGGAGGAGGTTCCCCATTTCCACACCAACTTACCCAGCCACAGGGCCCCGTCTGTATCTAGCTGTGTCGCACCAAGCGGAGAGGAGCCAGCAATGGGGGCTTCGTTGCCGACTTGAAGGGAGCCTTCTCTCTGCACCCTGCTCCCAGAGGGAGGGAAGAAGAAGCAGAAGATGATCAGCAACCTTAGAGGAAAAACCCAGAGCTGAACCCAGGCACTGGGCAGCCCTTCTCCACCTGGAGAGGAGCAGGGGACAGAGGACATCCCGCAGCCCTGCCAGGGGCCATGGCTTCCTCCAGCCCCACCAGCAGAAATCCCTGGCATGCCAGGCGCATGATCCGCTCACCACTCCCACCACCAATAAAAATAAAAAGGACGGCTCGGCCTCAACCCGAACAGAATGTCAAACCCTCAGCCAGCTAAAGTAAAAGGCACGAAACCTTTCGTACCTCCTTGAGGCTGCCCCCTTCTGACATTTCCAGGCGTGTCACAACACGCAACCCCTCCCGAAGCGGCGCTGCCCACATGCCTCTCCTCTATTATTATCATCCAAGAAGAGGAGTGACCCTTGGGGATCACAAGGCACGGAGACACGGCCGTGACTCAAGTCTCCCTAAGCCCACAGCTTGCCCATCCCAGAGCAACCCGCCACGGTCCCGGCCCGCCCCTCCTTCACACCTGTAGGCTTTGATATGAATCCACTGGTTGGTGTTGACTGGGACCGTGGATCGTAGGACGACTGGCTTGGAGCCCAGATCGTAGGTCATTTGTACGAAGCCATCCACTATGGCAAGGGCGATATAGTCCGATCGCTCCAGCCCTTTCCCGCTCCACAGGATGAGCCCCTGTGTGGCTTCTGTTTTGATGCTCAGTTCGAAGTGGTTGGATTGCAAAGCCTTCTCGCTGCACGGGGAGAAGACAGGGCAGAAGTTAAAAACCCATGGCTACAAAAGCAACAGGCAGCCAGTCGGCTCCTCGGAGCAGCCTTCTCTGATGCCAGCCAACTAGCTCACCTGCTGAGGATAACACTCAACCAGCCTTTGGCATCAGGGGTCTCAGTCCCTACCTGTTGCATTTGAGGGGTCACAGCCCTTTGCAGTAGCCCAGGGCTGCTCAGAAGGCCTGGTGCAAGGTTGGGGGAGCAGATGGAAAGCTCTGAACGAGGCCACAGGATCAAGGAAATAGCCCTCTGGAGGTCTCTAACCCAGCTCCCACCCAGAGTAGGACCAGTGCCAACACTAGCTTGGGAACACCAAGGATGGAGCTTCTCCATCTTCCTGCTGACCTGAGAGGGGGTTGCATAATTCTCCGGGGGATGAAGTGTTTTCCCCAACATCTGGCCTGAACTTCCAGAGACACAGCCTGGGGCTACTGCCCCTTGCTTTTGCCCTCCATGGAGCACCAGGTTCAGACACATCAACCCCTGCAAGCTATGACACAACTCTTGGTTTTGCATCCTCATACGCAGGCGCTGAAGGAAGAGATCTGTCCTGAGGGCTGGTGAACGGTGCTGGGTTGGCCCCAATCTGACCAGCAGAAGGGTTTTTTTTTCCCACAGATCTGCCTTTAATTTGGGAGAGGTCAAAACAAAGAGGCCTCTGTTGGCCAGATAGGGAGGGCTGCAGGCAGCAGCTTAGCTGGGGTAGGCACCATTTCACCATCCTGCGGGGTGCCCAGGGACCACCACTCCCACCATCACCACACAGCCATCAGCCTTGGGGGCATTTGCTCTACATTGTTCCCTCTGCTTGACCAAAGCCCAACAGGAAACTGAGGCTGGGGACTGTGAGGGGATGAGCACCCTGCAGTTTGATGGCGATGGAGACTTCCCACGGAGGCATAAAGCCTTCTTTCTCCGAGACACAGTGTCTTTTCCCAAGGGAGGAATGAAGGAAGGACAGGGTTTCCCCCACATTCACCTCCCCGTCTTTGGTGTCTTTTGGAATGGGCAAAAGGCTCTTGGCAAGAGGTGAGGTTGCCATATGGAGCCACCATTCACTCTCCTGGGATGTCCTGAGGCAACGTGCACACATAGACCAGACAACACGGACAACACAGACAGCTTTTTATTCCCAAGGGACACTGCATCCAAAAGGCTGGATGAGGGCTCTGTAGGAAGCCCACTGTACTGTCAAGGTAACTCAACCACCCCCCTCACTTGGAGCTATTTGCTCTCTAGGTCCCCAGGAGCAAGGGCCAGAGCTAGAGCTGCCATTCCTATGCTGGTGGGACAGGGCTTCCTTCGCCTTTCCTCATCGTCTGCAGAGCTGCATCCCTTACAAATAAAAAGCTGAGAGTATGGACACACAGGACACACACAGAGACAGAGACATGCCGAGGCAGCAAGAGCAGAGCACAAGACAGGAGAGCCAAAAGCCTGGCACAGACTCACCTGGGCTCCGCAGGATAGTCCAGCGCTTCGGGACTTAGATGCGGGAAGAAAGGGGAGCGTGCGATAAGCGCAGGAGAGCAGAGGAGACCCTTCCCTCCTGCCCTGCTGACCCACAGAGAACAGCCCCGCTTGGCAGCCACAGCTTTCCACCCTACACCATGTCCAAGCTGAGCAAACCGCCCAGCACCAGCAGGAAAGCCTCAGCCACTGCCCTCGGGGACGAGTTTCCTTAAGCCAGCAAGACAAGTTTGCTAGTTATTGCTTAGCCAGCGTGAGCAGAATAATGCCAAAAGGGGGAATGCAGCCCTGTCCCTGCAGTGCAGGGGCTCTGCAATGCTCTCCTGGGTCAGGATTACCAGTGTTCCTATCAATCACCCATGGCTGCCCTGCTGGGATATGCATCCCAGGACGGGACAGAAGGTGGCTCTGCAATGCTCTCCTGGGCTGGGTCAGGATTACCAGTGATCCTATCAATCACCCATGGCTGCCCTGCTGGGATATGCATCCCAGGATGGGACAGAGGGTGGCTCTGCAGTGCTCTCCTGGGTCAGGATTACCAGTGTTCCTATCGATCACCCATGGCTGCCCTGCTGGGATATGCATCCCAGGACTGGACCGAGGGTGGAACTGCTGGTGGATGGGAGTTTTTGGTCCGTGAAGACCCTTTTCTGGGCAAACCCTGCAGGTAGATCTCAGGTTAGTTCTTTGGGATGCTGCAAGACAGGCTCCCATCTGGGCAGAGAGCTGAATCCACGCCTAAGGGCTCTGAGTCAGCCTTGGGGCACTTGGGAGTGCATGGAGAAGGGGAAACCCGGGTCCACAGCTGTCCTGCTGGCACACAGCGTTACAACCAGCTCCAACTAGATGTAAATTTAAAAATGTACATTAAAAAAAGAAATAAAAAAAAAATCTTCCCAAATGTACGGGCATGTCATGGCCAGCAGAGCCCAGAGAAGCAAAGTCCTGCCCAAGGCACACCCTGGTCTCTGCCCAGAGGCACAAGAAACTACTTTTTATGGGCAGCCTAATGGGTCCTACAGCCCTGGCTGGGCTAGTGAGTGCTGCTGCCAAACCCCAGCAGAGGGATCTGGGGAGAAGCGCTGAGCTGCCTTGCAGGATGGGGCATGCACAGCCAAAATAGGCTGGGAGGAGGCTGGGGATGGCAAATTCCCCTTTGCAGGGCACTGGGAGAGGCAGGACATGGAAGTGGCAGCTTTCTGCTCATCCACAGGGACGTGGACTCATGCCCGTGCAGAGGGACAGCTGGGGTCTTTGCCACGTGGCAGAGTTGTCCCACAGGTCACTACATGCCTCTTGTTCCTGTAGGACACTGTCTAGCTTAGGAGGATGCTTGGCTCCTAGAAAGCCCTTTCCAAAACACCAGAGCAACACACAGCACCTCCTGAACTGTTGTGGACACGCAGCTGATGGGCTCTGTGGCTCCCTAAGTGCTGACATGCAACTCAGCCCCCCCTCCCCGAGTTTCTGTCTGACCCCAGCTTGAAGAAAATGAGGTGGAATGGGGATGTGACAGGCAGGTATTGCTCAAAATTCTCCCCCCCACCATAGGGAATACAGCTGCATGAACCACTGCTTCTTTTCCACTCCTGCTATTCAGCAGGAGAGACAGACAGACAACAGATTAAGAGCTGTCAAGGCTGTTGTAGGGAAGAACATCTCCCCATCTGCCTGCCCAGGCCCTTCTTCTGCCCTGCTGGCCACACGGCGTGTTGTGAGGGGTTCCCCAGAGCATGCACCCCTGACTGGGGAACATTCCAGCACCCAGCCTGGCCTCCTGGCTGCAGTAGCAACACCACATTGGTGCTGGAAAAAACAGGGCAGGATTAGCATCCCCTTATTTCCATCGCCAACGCCTTTGCCACCGATGGAAGACACAGGTCAGAGGAATTTTCTTCCTCAATGCTCGTCCAGTTAAACTTAAGTCGCTGGGACAACATTCTGCTGGGACAACTGACCACTCCTGTGGTGTCCTGAGCTGTGGTCAGTACCTGTGCCCTCCTCTCCCTGGAATGGGAATGCCTGCCCGTGGCAGACCCCTGGGAGAGTGCCCATATTCCTCCTCCCACCCCTGCCCTGCGCTCCCCTGTGGGTGGGCTGGTGGTCCAGGGTGGCAATGGGAGAGGTGGTGGAGGGCAGATGGCTGCAGGGAGGGCTGTACTTACGCAGGGATCTCATTGGTCAGGTGGCTTGAAAACAAAGAAACAAGGACATTGAGAAGAGACGGACAGACAGACAGAGACTGACAAACAACAGCTCCAACGTAGACGCCCTCCCCAGGCAGGGTGTTAGGGCAGCGGGGAATCTGAGGGTGTAAGAGACAGAAGGACAGAGCCTTATCCAAAGCTCTGTCCCAACACTGTGGGGGCTGTAGGAGCACAGTGCCGAGGAAGGAGACACCACCAAGCATCTCCTGCAGGGGACATACCCAGCCCAGAGGCTGAAGAGGACCCCAGGCAGCAGCTGTGTACTGGGCTCTGCTTGTCTTAAGAGAGAAGCCCCAGGGACCAGTACAGCCACAGAGACCTCAGGGTCTGAAGGCTAACCCCTAGCCCATAGGGTCAGGGTTAAGCAGATGCTGGAGAAGACTTAGCCAGGTGCTGCAGCAGTGACAGCCCATCCCTGCTGGCAGAACCGACCCTTGATGTGCAAACAGCCAGAGAGATGAAGGAGCTGGTAGACAGGTGAGAATTAGACTCCAAGCAGAGCTACCTCTCCCTTCAGCACAGCTCACCCAGCCCATGACCCATTCCTGAGCACGTGGGCTAAAGAAAGGCACCAACCAGGCCACGTTAACCATCTTCATGGGATGCACTCAGCCAGCTTCACCCCACTCCCAAACCAGACTATGCTAATCCAGAAGGTGGCCCACACTCTGCAGAATGAGAGCATCCAGAGCTGAAGTTGGCCAGGCATGGCCGTAGTAGAGAAGGCCCACTGCCAACATGGCAGCCTTAGAGGGAAGGGCTGATCTGCAGAGCTCATGGCCCCAGTTTGGCTTGCCCCTCTTTGACTTCTCTCTTTGGACTTCCTCAGCCCTAGCTCTTCCTCCTGCAAACAGCCCCAACTCCTTGTTTCAGCCTCGGTTCAGCTCAGCAGACAAGTTACCTCTTTGTCACGGCATTGTGGTACTCCATGTATGTCCTACCATCAAAAGCAATGGCCTCTGCATCTCCAGCAGCCTTCTCAATGATCACTGGAGGTGGGGAAAAAGAAGAGCTGTCAGGCAACGTTGCATGGCCTGTCTGTCCTTGGAGACTAGGAAAATCCCCCTTTATACTGAGCATTCCTAACGGAACGAAGGCACACACAAACCTGCCATCCCCTGGGGCACGTCAGCTCTACAGCACTCTATGCAAGCCCCTGGAAAGGTTTTGCTGTGGCTTTAGAGCCTGGGAGTTTGGACCATTTCCCTGTTTTGCAGCCAACTGTCAGGAAATCTGCAGCCTCGTTGGTTTTCTTGGCTGAAGGGAAGGCACATGGCCTTGGTGATGGCCCAGGTGCTAATCTCAGGAGGTAGCAGGGAAGAAACCCTGCTCTGGAAATGGCTTGGCATTGCTCAGCCCCTCCAGGTGAATCTGGTAGGGCACAAACCCACGCTTTCCCACCCTCAGGCTGCTTCAAGTGAGCATAGCGACACAAGAGAGGGTGAGAGTGTGCTGAGAGGAGGAGGTGACAGGGCTGGGTGACCTACCTGTGGGCAGCACGCAGTGCAATGCCTGCATTTCTGAGAAGTGCCATAGCCCTGACCCCCCCTGCTGCAGTGCCAGCCTGCAAATGCCACAGCTTCTTTCCCCTGGATCCCTCCCAGCAGCAGCCACAAGGACAAGACCTCAGGCAGTGCATTGTCCTGCTGCCACCAGCTAGTCACCACAGCTGTTTCACTGCCACCTCTGGCTAGTGGGTGAGTGTCCATGTCCAACCCTGCCCTGGCCATCTCACCTTTCTCACAGTGAGCCCCAGAGAAGCCCCGCTGGCAGGCACACTCGTAGCTCTCTAGCCGGGGGCTGCAAGTGCCTCCATTCTGGCAAGGATTGGGTTTTCGGGTACAAGGGTGGCCTCGGAAGGGGGAGATCTCCATGGCGCTGCGGATGTTCTGCTCCTTCAGCACAGGCACCCCCTTGATGGAGATCTGGCAGGACAAAGCACAAGAGTCAGCCTTCACCATCCCACCTCTCTGTGAGCTGGTGAGGGGACAGATATCAGCACCCTCAGGGAAAAGGGGGCGATGGGAATCCAGCCCTAAGTCCCATATGTTACGTGACAGACCCCCATCTCCCCGCTTTAAACTGGGTGCTGCTGGGACAGCCTGCTCCCAAGGCTCATCCATGCTCTCCTCCAGCGATGCCAGTGCAGATGGCATGTCCCCCAAGCAGACACCTGCCCCAGGCTGCCCTGTAAGGCCTTACCCTCTGCACAGCTCCATCGAAGCTGGTGGAGATGGCGGCTGCTCGAGCTAACTTGCTGAAATCAGGGGCTCCCCCCACGTAAAATGGCTCCTTCAGGTTCAGGAAGGTGTGAGGCACCTGGGGAGGAGAGGGGAGAAGATGAGATGGAGAAGATGTCGCAGGCTATCCCTGAACTGTGAGCAGGGCAGCAGTGCAGGCAGAGAAGGTGCCCTGGCATGACCAGAAGCTGGGCTGGTGGTGGGAAGGAAAGCAACACCCTCCTGTCCCCTGTGCTCCCTCCCTCAAGGCATGGGCTGTGTCCTGGGGCAGGGGTGGCCACCGCTAGCCATCTCTGAGGCGGCCAGAGCAGGAGAACCCCTTGGAAAGCATGCCAGGGGCAGGCAGGGCATGACATCCCACTTTGGACCAGGTCCCCACCTTCTCCTCTCTCTATTCTCTGTGCTGCTTCTACCCTTCACCCTGTCCCAGCCTGGCCACCCCATATACCCTCTACAGCCCCCCCTGATCTGCAATTTCTGTTCCAGTCTTGCCAGGGCCAATATTTAAGTCCAGACTCATACCAGAGGGATTCAGTTTGGGTTCATCCAGCTGCTACAGGTCCCCTACAGCAAATGGCTAGAGGAGGTTCTCCTTGCACCTCATGTGGCTGTGAGTTTGGAGGAGAAAGACCCCCTTCCTGCTGTCACCCTGTGGCCCCAACTGGCCAGCATGGCAAGTCCCAGCTGAGCCTACAGCTGCATGGTTCACTGGGCACACGACAGGAGCCATGTCCCCAGAGGCACAGCAGCGAGGCAAGGATGCAGTTACATGAATCACTAGCTAATGCTTTGTGGAGTTAACAGGAGAAACATGACCAGATTAATTGAAATGCTTCTGAAAACAAAAACGTAACACCAACTGGCTGGAAATTAATGATGGAAGAGGAAACAAGTGTCTCTAATCTACACAGATCCTAAAGCTGCTTGGTCAGATGGGAAGGGGAGGGGGTGGTGAAACGCTGAGATCTGAATGGAAAACGAAAAGGAAGAACGTGCCAATGGCAGATGAGATGGAGGTGCAGTGGGTCATACTTATCTTTACCTTACGGGATTTCTGGGATCCAGACAGCAGGGGAGGGAAAAATACAAATGAAAATCAAAGGGAGAGAGAGAAAGAGAAAAGGGAGATCAGTGGGTAAACATCATAACATGCAGGGCTGCAAGACCACCACTGGAACCAGCGCCCGGGGTAGCCAGGGAAGGGGAAGGGGAGCTGCAGAAGACAACAGGAGGGGCTGCTGCCACTCTGCCAACCAGGGGCAACCCTTGCTTGGAGAGAAGCTTGAAAAGACGAGGGTGAGGGGAGAAAGACACCCCTTCTTTTTGCAGGAATGCTGTATAATCTTGATGCTGCACGACACGAAGCTTAGGGGTGAGCTGGGGCTTCTCCTTGCATGATCAGCTTCCCCACTGGAAAGGTGGATGAAAGGCAAGGATTTCCCCACAAAACCCTGGGGAGCTGCTGTTTGTGCAGACACAGAAGTGCAGAGGGGACAGGACACGGGAGAAGTCAGAGAGGTAAACTGTCAGCTTGGAAACAGAGGAGAGAAGACACTGATGGGTTCAGCATCAACAATGCAACGGGGTGTTTTTACTCCATGACCTCCTCTAGAGCCCAGCATCATGGCATGGGGTGAACACAGTGGCTACCACTTCCCTCGGCTGCAAGGGTGCCTTGTGTACCCGTCCCACTACAGGGACACTTGGGGACCTGCAAATAAAGGGGGTGTGTGTGTGCACGTGTGAGAGGGGAGCTCAGTCAAACCTTCCCAAAACCAAGGACCCAAGAATCAGGGCGTGCATGTCGCTGGCAAAGGGGCTGCAACTCTGCATGGCTGGGGACAAGGAGGGAGGGAGAGCTGGAAGAGGTGTGTGTTTCTGTCCAAGGGGGCAGGCAAGCTCTGCCCTGCAGCATCTTTTCTTCCCCAGGTCTCGCCCACTCCTCCTCCACCCTTAAAGCCATGCACCTCAGGATGGCCCATAAGCCTGGGAACTTCATTTCACAGATGAGAGGAGCAGGGCTGGAAGCCCACAGAGTTCGCCCTGGCCCATCAACTTACCGGTGACTCTCCCATCACCCTCTCGCCGTTGTTGATCCTCATTACCCCCTTGCGCCCATTCCTCTCCAACAAGACACTTATCCAGGTGTTGAGAGGAACAGGCTCTTTGCTCCTGGTGGTGAGAAGAGAGGAGAAGACACATGGGTGACAGCTCTGCTGTCATCACCTGCAAACAGCGTTGGAAACCTTCCTTGACCAGCTTGGGCTGCCTGGGCCACCACAGCTTCACCAACTTGGGTTGTAACAGCTCACAGCCATGCAGAGCCTGGCATTAGCCTGGGGGTGAGGTGCAAGCCCAGATCTGCTCTGTCCCACACAGGGACAGATGACCAAAAGCCATTACTGCAAACAGCTGAGGCCTGTATGAAGATGCTGAAAGCCACCATTAGTCCCTTTCCCCGCTTCTGTCACAACCACCACCACCACCTTGACAAGCAAGTTCCCAGCCTGCAGCCCACCCTACCTGAGCACAGCCGCCCCTTTGCCCAGGTCGTATCTGTACTCCAGGTAGCCATCGTGTAAGGCCAGAGAGACGAAGTCCCCCTTGCCATCTGTCTTCTGCCCGTTGTAGAAGATCATGCCGCTGGGGTTCTTGGCCAGGAACACAACTTCCATGGTCATTTTGTCCCTGAGGAGAGAAGGAGTATGGATACCCTCTAATCCAGCTGCCATTTGCCATCTTCCTTCATCCCCATGTGCCAAGCCCTTTGGAAGACCTCTGCCTGCTTGGGACTACAGTCACAGAATCACAGAATAGTTAAGAGTTGGAAGGAACCTTGAAGATCACCTATTTCCAACCCTCTGCCATGGGCAGGGACACCTCCCACTAGATCAGGTTGCTCAAAGTTGCGTCCAACCTGGCCTTGAACACCTCCAGAGATGGGGCATAGGTAGGGCAGAGATGCCACCCCTGTTAGGGCACCCTTGCCAGGTAAGACATACATCTGCCACATTCAGGATGCTGTCATGTGGTGCCTATTTTCCCAGCCCATCCCAACACCAAGCTCCCGGGAGCATTGCTGGCTCTGGCTGAGGCGTTTCTGGCAACGCTAGTCCCTCTGGACCAAACCTCCAAAATCTGTTAAAGGGAAGACCTCAAGGAAGAGTCAGTGAGGATCAGAGCCCAATCTCTCTCCCCAAAATCGGCCACATGTGACACACAACCCTGCCCCTCTTCCATTCCCTGGCACTTACTGCAGGTCAGGAACGAAGGTCTGCAGCCCATTCAGCTCCAGGTAGGAGAAGCCATTGAACTCCGGGAGGAAGGGCATGGTGTGGTCCTGCTCTGTCACTGGGCACAAACGAGGGAATGGTGAGGAAGAGGAGGCAGAGCAGCTTCAGCCAGAGCCACAGCAGGCAAGGCCTCCTGGCCACCCAGGCTGGGGAAATCAGCACCTTCAGTTCCACCCCCTTCCCCAGACCCGCTCCTCTGCCAGCTCCCGTCCCACCTAGCTCGCAGAAGTCTCCTTCCCGGCCCATGGGACAGGCGCACAAAGCACCTCCCTCTGGCTGCACCAGGCAGGTGGCAGAGACGTGGCAGGGCGAAGGGTCACAGGGATTCTTCTCGTCGGCACACGTTGGTCCTGCAGCAGAAAAGGCAGCCTGTCATACGTCAGCACCTCAAACCAACAGCCACCAGGCACGGTTTGGCCAGAGGCAAACATCTCTGATGTCTCCTGATGGCCCTGACAGCCTTTTCCTCCTGTCTCAGGTTGGGTTCCTGCAACCCAAGAAGCCCCCACAGTGGACCCTTGCCAGACAGACCCACCCCAGCCCTCATCTCATGTGCATACAGGTCTATATCCTCAATTTATGGTCTTCACTGGATGAGGCTTCATCCTACAGTTCTCCCTCTCACCCACTGCTGACACTCCACATTACATCTCCCCCCGCATTGTAGCTCCCAGCTTGAGCCCCAGAAGCTCTGGGATCCCTTGGGGCCAGCCAGTGGCACCAGCGCCCCCAGCAACGCGCTGCCTGCAGCCCCCTTCCCCGTACCGGTGTAGGTGTAGAGACACTCGCAGTGGAACATCTCTGCCTCCTTGACGTGGCAGATGCCACCATGGTGGCAGGGGTTGGGGTGACAGGGGTCGTTGCCACACTCGCCCACCCCGCTGCCGTACAGCACGTCACTGCCTTTCTCCCGCAGGTCGTACATCTGGTTGTTCACATCCAGGAGGCGGATGCAGCCCTTCAGGCCGGTTGTAGCCGCCGTACGGTCTGCCACCCTGAGGGGACAAGAGGACAAAGTGGGTGGGGGTTTTGTCCCCTGAGGACAAAAATACAGCATCCTTCCAAGCATGTGGGTCAGGCTGCGCTCCCCAGCAGGGCGTTAAGAGGTCCCCCAGCCCCAGAGAAGCCCTGTTCCACAATGACCCTCCAGCCTGGAGCCTGGTAGGTGGCAGAGGGCTGCGGCCACCACAGATGCTCTGCCTGCAGAGGATGCTGTGACACCCAGGGGACACTGGTCCAGCACCCAGACTCACACAGCCATTTGGTCCTCCGGTGCTCCCCCGATGAAGAGGTCTGTGTCAAGGTTGAGCCCGTCGGTGCCCGTTGGGCTCTCCCCACTGACGTGGGGCTCCCCGTCCACAGACAACATGCCGCTGCGGCGGTTGCGGTTCACCACTAACTGGTGCCACTTGCCAGGCTCAACGCGGACCTTACTGGTGATGATGCCTGTCCCGGAGCCGGTGTTAAACCTGGAGGAGAAGAGAGGAAAGCCTCTGTGCCACCCTGCAGAAAGGTGACATCTGTGCCATGGGGCTGCTGCATCCCAGGGAGAAGCTGGGAGCACTGGAGAGCCCCTCCCACCCCGTCTCCAGCTCTGGACCGGGGTGTATTTGGAGTCACCACAGCTGAGCCTCAGGACTGACCACCCAAGAACTCATCCAGACTTTGCAGTCTCCAGAGCTCTGCCCTCCACCTCAACTCATTCCAAATCTCCACCTCTGGCTTTTGGAAGTGGAAAAAACATACATTTCACCTCAGATTTCTAGGGCCTTTCTCCCTTTCTTTATTTCCCCCCTGCATTTCTTCTTTTTTTTTTCCTTCTTCCAGTAAAAAGACAGTGTCAAAAAAAGACCTCTCACTCACTTGAAAAAAACAATAAAAATCCAACTCCCACGCTTTCCAGCTCTTCAGAATTCACACTGAAATAAGTGAATTAACTTTGTTGAAAAGCACCACAGGGAACGAGTCCCCTTAGTGTTCCTATTACTTTGGAAAAAAAAGGTCCCCCTTTTCATGTTCATTTGATGCCACTGTTTCTTAGCCTGCAAGTTTGAGCCCAGCATCCTCCCAGTGTTGTGCAAGAACCATTTGGGCAAGAGGAGCTGCTCTGCTTCCTCCACACTACATGGGGCTGAGGGGATGGGCACCCACCTGAGCTCCACGAAGCCGCCAACCAGCGCCAGGGAAATGAAGTCCTTGCCCCGGTTCTGCCCGTTGTAGAGCAGGAGCCCGCTGAGCTCCACGGTCCTGAACTCCATGGCGATGCGCACAGTGTGGTAGGCCTTCATCATCTTGAAGGCCAGGTAGGACTTGCCACCAAAGCTGGGGATGAAGTACCTAATAGCTGCAAGAGCCAGGGAAGGTAGAGAATGGAAGAGGGGATGAAGCAGAGGAGGAAACAGGACAGAGAGGCCTGACATGAGCCTCTGAACACTTTCCTACCTGCACAAGCAAAGAGAGCTCTTGAAATGGTAGCTCACTTTGCTCACTCAAAAGAAGCTCACTCTCTCCTCTGGGTCCATGCTCCTCTGCAACTATCCCTTGTCACTGCCTCCCAGACACTTGTATGTTAGCAACCTACTGCTGTGGTGATGACATTGCCCCCCAAAGATTGCTCCCCAGGCTTTAGAGATGAGTGATATTGCTGCCCCAGAACCGAGCTTCAGTGGTGTCCCAGCTGGTTCCTTCCACGTAAGGAGCTGGTCCTCTCCATGCCCAGCTACCACATCCCCTGTGCCCTCAGCTGAGCTCTGCTGCACACACAGTCCCTCATAACTCAACTTTCTCCATCCTTATTTTTATCTCTCCTCCTGGAATCCCACACCACAGATTTACATTCATCACTCCAGGCTTTTATTTATTGCCACTGAGATTTTCCAAGGGATCTGGAAGGCCAAGCCATATTAAAATTAACAGGACTGGACACCCACATCCAGTAGCAGCTCTGAGCTTTGGCTTTAAGGACATGCTTTATGCTTTTCAGGAATACGCACTTGCAACCACCCAGAGCTCCCAGCGTGACACCAAATTGCCTGTGGGAGCTTCCCAGTAAGTCAGAACAGCTCTGGTTAAGCACACTGCCGGTCTGTGGCTGTTTGCTAAGCAGCTCTGGGGGCTGGGGAACAGAGCCTGAATTATCAGCACACATCTCCTGGTGTTTGAGGTATCTGTTAGACTCTTAACTAGCTGCCAGGAGCTGCAGGAGCTACCAAGCGACAACGCCACGAGCTGAGACTACAAAAAAAAACCCAGCAGAAAGAAGCACACCCTCCCCGTGCTTCGGGGCACGGGTCTATCAGAAGTGGAGCCAGGAAGAACTTGCTCCTGGTGCCTTCTTCCCCTGCAGCCTCGCCGTGTGCTCGCCTCTAACAACCCACAGCGCACGCACAGCCTGTTCTTGGCAGAGCTTAAAAAAGCTGGTTAAATTGGCCCCTGCCTGGTGCCTGCGCAGTGCCAGCGCTGGTTATGGGGCTGGGATTGCCCGTGCCCCCACGGCTCTCCACTGCCCTGTGGTGTCTGTCAACGAGGCATGGACAGAGAGAGGTCAGAGGCACCTACGTTTCTCACAGACAGCTCCCCCTTTGCCCGCTGGGCAGCTGCAGGTGAACTCCTTGCCATCGTCCTCGCAGGTGCCACCGTGCAGGCAGGGGTGAGAGTCACAGGGACGCGAGGGTTTCCTCGTGGTGGGGGGGTGACGCGTGGGTTTCCGCCGGGTGGTGGCTGGAAGGGTGGAGGTGGGTCTCTTGGTGCTCCCAGTTCCTGCCATCTTGGTGCTGGGTCGGCCGGCGGCCTCTGGGCGCAGGACGTGGACGGTGGTGGCAGCGGCGGCTGTGGTGTACCTCCGGGTGGTGGCGGGTGCCATGGTGGTGGCTGTGGTGGTGGTCACAGTGGTGGTGAAGAGTCTGGGGATCCAGTCTGAAAGACAGCAAAATGTAGGTAGAACCTGGCGCTTTGCAACCCTCTCTGGGGACAGGGGAAGCCGATGGGGCTTTTTGGGAGAGATGGCAGCAGGAAGGCTTGGATGGACGGCTCTCCCAGGCTACTGCATGCCCAAAAGTCCAAAAGCCCTCTCCTCTCCAGGCCCCAGGGCTCCTAGTTAGAGCTGTGTGCCCATGTGTAGGCTTGCACATTTCTTTCCTTGGAAAACCAAGTGTTTTGGCTTTATCAGCAGGAGATCCCATGGACTGGGCTGGCCATCAGCACTGGGCAGTGTCACATCGCCACGGTGCAGCACTGCCGCTTGCCACAGGCTGTGGAAGAGGGGAAGCGATTTTACCCCCCCTTATGGCCTTCCTGAGCTGAGGACAAGTCCAGGCACTTGGACCAAGCTCTGAGCCTGGCTCTGGAGGGTGATGTCTGGGGAAGCATCGCTTACTGCTACAGCTGAAAGGACACAGCAAGACCCAAAGAGCCAACCAGCCTGTTTGAAAGCTGGGGGGACTGACTGCAGGCAGAAGGGACTCACCAAAGTCCATGAATTTCACATGCTCCTGCTGGGGCTTCTTCACCAGGATGGTCTTCTTCTTGGAAGCTTTGATCTGCTTCAGCAGGGCCCCTTGAACATCAGCTGCAGTGTAGGTAGTGGCTGATGGTAGCCAGGAGGAGAAAGGAGACAAGCAAGAGTGAAGATGCAGTCCCACCTAGCAGTTTCCTTTTCATGACCTCCCCACCATGCATCCAAATTACTCCTTTCCCTAGGAAAACGCTTCCAAGCCTTCCAGGCACCAGCTTAGGGTGCACCTCCTCCTGGCTCTTCTCACACAAGCTGTGGATTTTGCTGGACAGAAGACATAGCCCTGGCAAATTTTAATAAGGTTTTTTTTCACGCTCATTGCCACACGCCTGTTTCTCAGTCCAGCAGTCCCACTGGGACTGCCCCTCTACCTCGGGCAGATGGTGATGCCCCAGTGAACCAGCACCTGGAAAGCTCTTACCTGGGTCAAAGTGGGACTCTACAATGACACGGACAGCGCTGCTCTGCCCCAGGTCTCGGACACGGATGCTCTTGAAATCCTTCTTAACATCAGAATTGCGGAAAAGCTCATCCAGCTGGTCAGTCGGAGATGAAGGAGAAAAGAGGAACGGATTAATGGGGAGATCCTAGGACTTAGGTTCTTCAGTAAAAGATCCTGAGTCTCAGCGAGTCTCCACGGTTTCAACCCCACAGGGGTTTGCATCCAAACCTTTGCAAGGCATCCCAGGGACACGTGCAGGGTGATAATTTCAGATGGTCCCAATTCTTCATGGCCAGGACCTAGATATAGCATGGGGAAAGCGAGCTAACCCCATCGTACCCGTGAGGAGCAGAGCAGAGCCAGACCAGAGACACCTTGCAGTTCGTATAGGGATTTTCTATTGTGTGGCATCTAAGTCTTCCTGATCTCCTCTAAAGCTGTATAAACCTGCTTAGGTACTTCAGAAAATCCCATAAGGCACCATTCTGCATCGTTAAGTACCTGACTGCCTTTTAAAACTTGGCTCTCAGACATCGCTGGATTTGTCTGAAGTCACATGAAGGAGACAGTGACAGTCCAAGCCTTACAGCAAGTCAGGGCTTTAACACCCCTGCCAGCTATCTGTCCAGCCTTGTGGTGGACCAGCAGTCACCACGGCGAGAGGCCACCGCTTCCTTCTCTCGTCTTCAAGGGAAAGACAGAAGAAAGTAAAGTAATTAACTGACTAACAGTCCCATGGTATATAGTCTTTCCCTATAAATTCAGGCATAATGATCTCAGAGGGGTAAAGGAGCTCATCACATCCATGGGCATTTTTGCAGGTAGGTTGCAGAGGGACAACAGGTTTCTGCAGCTCAGGGTCGTGGCTGGAACTCTCAGCCCAGGCACAGATGGATTCTGAGACAGACGGGCTGTTCCTTGCCTCCTTTTCCCCCTCAACCCGGCAAAGCAGACACCAACAACTTTTCCTGCCTTCTCAGGGGAAGTGGGGGGTGAGGAGGGATGAACCAGTGAGCGATACGTGTTTGCATCCTCAGAGAGGAGCCAGTGTTGTATTGGGAAACACTGCTATTGTGCTACAGAGCCGCGTGAGCCATATGGCCCATATGCCAGGCACGCATCTGCTTATATGACTGTACCGAGGGCTTGCCAACTTCTAAGTGCAGCTTGGAACCAGCTCTAACTAGAGCTTTCTCCCTTGCAAAGATGATTTATATTTGCTGTTCCACACTGCAGGCCATGGTATAACGTTGCCACCCCACCCAGGGCTTCCTTGGCATCCCCACATGTAGACATTGCCACCCAAAGTCCATCTACTCCAAGAGCTGGCAATGTAAAGTGAAGGGTGTCTCCTTAAAGGTAGGAGACTGGATTTCCACAAGCTACTTCTCAAATTGTAGCTGAGCTCGAGGGGCAAAGGAGTTTTGGGCACATTTTTGTCTAAGGGCTTTTCATGGAGATAAGGACACTTTAGGAAATACAGGGCATTAAGGCAGAACATCTCATCTAAACAGCTCCATTACCAATGCCAAGCTAAAAAAAAGGATAATTTTTAACCCAGAACATAACAAAGGATGGAACCCACTGCCACAGCACATGATAGAGGCTAATAATGCACATAGATGAAGAAGAGATCCGACAAATTCACAGAGGGTACCTCCTAGACAGAACTGGTCCATCATCTCCTTACACTCACGTGCCCACCCCATGAAAGTGCTGACCCTGGCAATAAGCTGTGTTCACTCCCAACTTTTGTGGGTTAAGCCCATCTCAAAAAAACCCAAAGAAAACCCACCCAAACCAAACCCAACACGAAGCAACACTTTTCCAAAGCACTCAACACGTTTTGCAGATAGGTCTCTGTGCTCTTATTTGACAGCAGTGACAAACCATGGCCTCCTCAGAAGCCATCGTGAATGAGAAGGCAAAGCAGGAGGAAACCCAAAGCAGTTCCCACAGTGGGGACAGCAAAGTGTCTGCAGTTACAGAGGGGGGTGGTGGCACAGGGTGCTGTAAGATGCACCCAGGAGTGGTGCTCAGAAAGCAGACAGCCCTTGGTCCCTGCTTCGGCAGCGTGGTGGAACGGAGTGCAGGAGGTGGGCAGCCTTCCTGTACAGCACTGGCACCCACCCAGAAGCCATGGGGACACAAGCAGGCAAGGTTGCCACAGGCTGGCTCTCTGGGGGAACCCAACCACTTGAATGGACAAGCCTGCTCATTAGCAGCAGCTTGGAGAACTCCTGCTCGTTTGAGAAGGGGAGGACTGTGTTTCTGGAAGTGAACACTTGGGAGTTCATCATCTATCCACCACAGTGGGCAGGACCCTCTCTTGTTTTGCTGAGGCCAGAAAAGCCCTCACCAGACCCTAAATCAAGTGCAAAGGACTCACCGCACTCTCAATGCTCCTGGCTGTCTCCCCAAAGAGCTCTGACTTGGGGTCAGCCATCTCAGGTGTGTAGAACAGCTCCTGGCCTTCCACCTCCTCCAAGATGAGGACTCCTTGGAAGACTTTGGTAGCTATGGGAGGGAGGGTAAAGAAGACAAATGCCTTTAGTCGGCTTGTGGGCAGGGGACAGGCATGTGGCTGAGAGCCGCGAGGAGCGTTCGAGTCCCTGGGGGGGGAAAGGGTGATGGCAGTGTGCGGGTAGTGCCAGTGTTGGGGTTAGTCTGGATGGATCTGGGAGAGCGCCATGGAGGATTAGTAATCAGAGGGTGCTGGAGCAGATGGCAAAGACCAGGCTGGAGATGGCAGCTTTTACCATACGGTTTCCTCTGAGCTCCGGCCCGGATAGCAGCCCCCCTGCACCGGCTGAGTAACAAGAGAAAGACATTAGCCAGAGCAGCACATAGTCAATAAGGCAGGATCAGACACGGGCATGCAAACGGGGTACAGAGGAGGGCAGAAAGTGGACTCTGGGCAAGGAGAAGACCTGTGCTGGGAGAGGGAAGCAGAGACCCTGACAGCTAACAGGCTGTGGCCAGCCTTGCAAAAACCAGACCAACACTGCAAGAGAAACCCAAGGTGTGGTGGTCCCCTTCCAGGGAAGCTGTGGGGATGCAGAGGCAGCTATGGAAAGATCTCCACTCTGGGTGACCACACTGGGAGTACCCCAGCAGCTGCCCTTTCTTGGGTTAAAAGGGGAATGCGGTGTCCAGAGGAAACAGGGACATCCTGTTGGAAATCCCAAGGAACAGGGACAGTGGAGAAGGACCTCAGTGAGTAGCAAGAAAACATTTGGATGCACCAGAGCAACAATTTTTAGGGTAATGAGGGTGTATGTACAGGGCAACCAATCCTCTGACTGAGCAAAGGTCACTCCATGTTTCTTCAACATGGACAGTGTAAAAGGGACTCTAAGGAGGGAGAACAGACCCCTCCTAGGTCAGGAGAGCAGTGGGCATCCCTGGGAACCACAGTGTGGGTCAAGAAGCTCAGACTTCCCAGGAAGCCCAGCAGGGGCTACAGCTGCTCTCCCCACTTGCCCCAGCACCAAACCAGTCCTGGTCCAGGCAGACACAGATATAGAATGGGAATCCAAGCAATGCCCTCATCCCCTCCAGTGCCAATTGCAAGCTCTGCAGAACCTGGGCAAAACACTGGCAAAAGGCTGCAGCAGTCAAGGAAGAAAGTGGTCACCTACAGGAAGAAAACTGTGGAGTGCCCTGGCTCTCCATGTGAGCAGCAGAACGGGCAGTGGCCAGTGGGCATGTCTGCTGGCTACCATAACTCAACCACAGCATGTCACAGGGACATGCCAGCCCTCAGACTGGACACAGGAACCGCGCTCACTGCCAGCCCACTGGCAGCTCACAGAGCACCACGCTGCCCTCCCCGCTGGGCAGCTCTACGGCATCTCTCCCTCTCCTGCACCCTGCAAGAGCTCAGCCTGAGTCCCCACCACCCAAAGGGACCCTGCAGAGCCCAGCCCTGAGGACAAACTCACCCGGACAGTTGCTGCCTTCTGCATCAGCAGCCGCAGTCTTGCCATCAGAGCAGCATCCCAGCGGGGTGTTGTAACACGTTGCCCTCTCAATGGCTGGGGTAGAAGTTACCTGGCTTTCCTCCACCTCCTCTTCCCCTGCAGGGCATTAAGAGGAGCGGTCACCAGCAGGAGGCAAGACCTTGACATCTCTGCCATGGAATGAGGCTGAGATGCAGCTTCATTTTGTCGTGAAGGACAGGGTATGGTTTAGCCCACAATCATCCCACCAGGCTTAAGAAGCGCACACTCACCGGCAGAGCCTGCCCCACTGGATTCCTGGTCTCCACTGATGCCCATCTCTTGGTCTCCACTACCTTCTGCACTGCCTGATTCCACGAAGGGAGGCTGGGTGGTGGCCAGGACCACTGGTGCGGTGGAGAGAGGGCGGACGGTGGTCTTATACACCCCATGGGTCATCCACGGTGTAGTGACTGGTCTGGCAGTCGTGACGCGCCTTGTTGTGGGGTGACCTCTGTCAGTAGGTCTGGCTTCCAACAGCAGGGAGCTGGTAGGCAGCTCGCTGGGTTCTGGAGCCTGGGTGGTGAGCTGCAGCGGCGGAGGAAGGATTAGCTTGTCCAAGGGCAGTGTGGGCAGCGGTGTGGGTGGTGAGGTGTGGCTGGTGTGAGTGATGGACTCTGAAAGGAGGAGCGAGACAGTGTAGATAAGGAGGGAAAGGGCTGGGAAAGGTTGGCTGTGACAATGGGACATGTGTCACAAACCCTCAGGCGCCTGCCCCGAGCAGAGCATCTGCTGTGCCACAAAAAAAAGTCACAGCACAGTGAGGAACCACAGAGGGAAGCAGCCAGACCCGGGGCCAGTGTCAGGCCAGAGAGCTGGCACTGCCCCAGCACCGAGAGCAGCAGACACTCACCATGGCACTGCCCCACATGCTTCACTGTGATGACTTGTCCCTGCCTGCAGGCGATGGTCTTCAGCTGGCACTGGTCCCCGTAAGTGACACCATCAGAGCCACACACCTGGGAGGCAGAGGGGAAATGTGAGCTGCACCTCTGTCCTTCTCCAAGCCCTGGGCAAAGTAAACCAGCCTCTAAATGCTGGAAACGGAGGCTTCACAAGGGTCCCTCTGAGGTCACATGTGCCAGATGGGGCATAGAGCACCCAGCTCTGCTGAGAGACATCTATGACTCACATGTCACCCTTCCCCAGGCATCAAAGATGGTGACCCAACTTGCCCATCTGCCTTTTGATGGGGGAAAAGAGACAACAGACTCCTGTGCTGCCCACACCTGAGTAAGCCACACATGACCCTTGTCCCCCCATGGCTGCCTCTCCCACAAACCTTGGTCATGTTGGCCTCCGAGCAGAGCGGGGACGGGCACTCGCAGTGGGCAAAGCCATTGACCTCCACACAAGAGGCCCCAAACTCGCAGCTCATCTCCTCGCAGGATTTTGGGGCCGATGGGTCTGGGGTAGGGAGAGAAGGGGGAAGAGGTGACCAAACAAAGCACAGGCAGCAAAACAGGGCATGCCAAATCAAAGTCCCTTCCTCCTCCCAGTGGGTCTTAGGCTCTCCCAGTTCAGACCAGTGAGTGGACAAGACATTCATCAAAGAGAGAAAGTGTTGACTGTGCTGTGCACGAGCGCACAAACAACAGGAGTCCAGCCAGGAATGGAGGCCAGGTCTCCCTTTCCCCCCAGCACAAGCACCCAGGGTGGGAGGGATGCATCTCTTCCACATGCTGCCCTGCAGCAGAACCCAAGCACCCATTTTTCAGTGCCCCACGCAATCCCTCACCTTTCTCACAGCCAGTCATGCCCAGTTTGCTGCCGTTGGGGCACTGGTTACATTTCATGCCAGTGATACCAGTCTTGCAGGAGCACAGTCCAGTCATCTGCTCACAGTCATCACGCACTGAGCCCACCGGGTCGCAGTTACAGGCTGGGCAAGAAGGGGTAAAAAAATAGACACCTTTTTGCTGGTGGATTTGTGGAGCCAACAGCAGATTCATGCAGGTCCCCTGACAATCCAAGAGAAGAGCAAGGAGAAGGGTCCAGGGAGGGACCACAACACTCACTCACTGCTACCCTGGACTTACTGACCCCACACCAGCAGCAGGAACTTGCCTCCACCCTTTGACCACATCCTATGGCTTGTGGTCCCACCTCTGCCCTGTATTCCCATCAGCTCTAAAGCTTTATGTTCACCCACCCCAGGAGACCAGGATAAAGAAGAGGGATGGTGGAAGAGATAGTGGCCATTGGTATCTAGCTTGAGGTCAGGGGATTTTACTAACTGGTATTTGTGATTCTGCTTTTAGAGCGAGAGCCCACCCAGATTTTAAGACTACAGGTGAGAGCAAATTAAGCACAGACTTGGGAAGACAAGAGCTGTGTGGCGCCTTTGCGGTTACAAAGCTGACACCCTATTTCCAAGTTAAGCTTTCGGCTCTGACCTGCACTTCCTAAATCCTGAGATGCCAGGGTTTAGACAAGCACTCCTTGGGGAGAGAAGTCCAGGATTTTGCCTGCCTGTCCTCTCTCCAAAGCACAAAGCA
This sequence comes from Jacana jacana, assembly GCA_013400555.1. Lineage (NCBI taxonomy): Eukaryota > Metazoa > Chordata > Aves > Charadriiformes > Jacanidae > Jacana > Jacana jacana. The sequence continues at coordinate 120,552 of VZTM01007488.1, forward strand.
TCCTTCCTACCCTTGAGCTGCACCATGGTGTCTCCCACCTCTGAGCTGGGCACTTGGATTCAGTCCCTCCATTGGGGGCTTCAGCCAGGTGGGAGCCTGAGACGTACCCAGCACCCAGCAGGCAGCTCTGATTTCAGCAAGGGATGGGTAGAATCATATTCTCTGTTGTCTGCAGTCCCCTCCCAATAACTCCTTTTCCCCCTTGCTGCTGTGCCCTCCGCCTTGCTGGATTTCTTGGGTGGGTTTCCAGTGCAGTTTGAAATGAACAGAGGGCATTTTTTTCTCTTTACTGCTGTTTTCACATGGTTATTCCTGGTGGGGTCCGCATCAACAGGCAGAATACCACCTCATTCCTTCTACTTCCAACCCATTCCATGGCACCCGCCTGCCCTGCCACATGCAGGGACACCAGGGGCTCATTCACGCTGGGCTCTAGCAGCCCTGCAGAACATCAGGCCAGAGAACAGGTCCATGAAAGGAGGCACCATCTCCTGGCCACGCTGTGCCACGGGGCAGCAACAGCATCTGGTACAAGGCTTCAGGCCACCCCATCCCTCTTGCATGGAGCAAGTCAGTAGGTTCTGCAAATACAGCCACTGGAGGTGACTTACAATAGGACCAACATTAGGGCTCATTTGTAAATAGCATGAAACCCCAGTGTGCCTGGAGTCCCATGGGGCAGCTGGAGGAGCCGTGCCCGAAGAGAGGTGCATGGGATGAAGGAAGAGAGGTGCATGGGATGAATGGTGTCGGGACTCACGTGTGCAGCCGCTCTTGCTGTCGGTGACGATGCCACGGAAATTCCAGAAGCCAGGCTCGCAGCGGTCACACTTCAGGCCCCCCACGCCTGGCTTGCAGGAGCACTGCCCCGTGGCAGGGTCACAGGCTCCCCCGTAGGAGCCGTAGGGGTTGCACTGGCAAGTGCCTGCGAGCCAGAGAGAGAGAGAAAACGTGATGCTGAGTCCTAGCCAAGGAGAAGGGGGGACATCGGGGGCTGCACTGGGGCAGAGGGACTGACTGCTGAGCCACTGAGCTGCCCAGGCAGGGCAGGACCATGGTCTCATGCTGGGCAGGAGGTTTCACCAGCTGCTCTCAATGCTTCTCCTCTGCCCCAGCTACAAGGGGGAACTAAATCCTCTAGGGATTAACCCACTTGCTTTGCTGTCATCAAGAACTCCTCTCTCATTAACATCAAAGGGGCAGGAAGCTATTAGAAGTTTATTATTAATTCATTAATTAGGAACCTGCTGGGGGGCGATGATCCAAAGATAGACAGAGAGACGCTCCCTTTGTCCACAGGGAGCAGAAGAAAGGGGACGTGGGGCAGAGCTGGAGAGAAAGGAACGTGGAGCAGAGCTGGAGAGAAAGGGAGACCTCGAGAGCAGCAAGTGGGGTGCATGCTCACACCCCCAAACTGCCAGAGACAGGGAAACAGCATGTCCAGAACAGGCAGCAATGGATAAACCTGCCCTAGGGGCTGTAAGCTGCTGGTTAAGTGGTAATTATCTCCTGATGTACACTTGCTGCCCACACAGGGACACATGTGGGACAGAAACTGGTGGGATACTGAATCCCAGTCAGCTGGGAAGCTGTGTCCATGGATTGGAGAGCAGGGGACAGGATTCCCATCAGAGACACAGGGCAGTATCACTACCACAACGACGCTGAAAGCGAAATGCTTGCCTCCTCCCTAGCACCACTCCAACCAGCTTCTCCCTGTTCTATTGATCCTTCTTCTAGTGCCCACCTCAGCCTGCAGCCCACCCCGTGCACCTCCTGCCAGGAGATCTCTGGACATTCTAGGAATGCTGCTGTGTTTTGAAATATATAGCCCATTAAACAGCACTACATCCCCATCAAGCCAGCATTAGCCAGGCCCAAGCATGGCATGAATTGTGTCTCCACGGGGTAATGTGTTTCCCTAACAGGCGGCCACAGCCTCAGCTGTGAAGAGTTTGCTAATGCCTTTCAAAAACCTGCCTTCTGCTAAAGTGCTGACTCCAATAATTATTTGATAAATATTAATGAAACATTTTCCAGCTCAGTTTCCAGCACAGTGCAGTCCCCCACTAGTCACTGGTCCTGGCCTGCAGAAGGTCCCTAGGTGAACCCAAAAGCTCTGTTCCACCTCAGCCTGTGGTGCAAGGACACATGTAATATTTTTGTCACTCAGGCTGGTGGAAAGCCCTAAGCCTCCAGCAATGGGCTGAAGGCACAGAGGGCACAGTCTGGCCCTAGGAGCACCTTCTGGGGTGCCCAGCACGGACTCAGCACCACACAAGCTCTGAGCCATCATCCTGTCTTCCCACATTTCAGAGGGAATTAGACCTGGGGGTTGACTCAGGGATTTTGAAAGGACAAGAGCATCACTAGTAGCTATTGAAGGCAAAGCATGAGTGCAGATCTCCAGGTCTGCAAACTGTGAGCCTAGAGCTTGGGATAAAGAGAGACTTTCTGAGCTTGGGAGATCACTAGTTAGCTAAGGAATGGGGAGGGTCCCCCCTTCCATTGTTTCCCCTGGCATGGGACCCCAAGTGCCCCCTTCCACCTGATCTCTCCCATGTTCTAACTGTCCTTGAAGGTCCTCCATGCCCCGCTATTGGGAACACAATATTCACTCACTTGGGCATCCAGCTGCACCCACTCCAAGCGCCAAGGTGATGTTGTCTGGGCAGCATCCATAGATGGTCTGGCTGCAGTGTACAACCAGGAGAGGTGGTGGGGTTGTGGCAAGGGCTGCAGAGGAAGGCAGAGAAGTACAGGTTATTTTTGGCACTCCAGCTGCCGCAGGGCAGTACTGCCAATGTATGGATCGAGCAATGTATGGATCGATACAGCATTCCTGCAAAGCCACGTGGTCTTGCAGAGATGCTGAGCTGAGCTGAGGTCCTACCCTTGGCCAGGGAAAGAACAGGGTATGAAACAGGAATGATGCAGCAGGGATCAGCTGACCAACATGGACACCACCGTGTCCCTAGAGCACTTCCATGCTTAACTCCAGGGAAAGGGCACGTGTTACTGCAAGTCCCCCAAGCTGGGGACCAGCACACACAGCCTGTGTCAGCCTGGGGGGGACTGTCTGCCTTCAGGGGACTCACCACGGCAAGCTCCTTGGCTAGTGACATAGAGATCCTGGCGTTTTTCACACCTTGTCTTCTTCAGCTCACACTCGTTGGTGTAGGTCACACCATCAGAGCCACACACCTGCCAGGACAGGGAGGGAAGGCGCTCAGGGCAGTCCCTGGCATGGGAAGGCAGGTTGCCCATCCATGGGATACCCTCTCCTGCCCAGAAAGCATGCGGGAAGGCCACCAGGGAGAAGAGAGGAGGGGAGCCAGGACTACAGCGGGCAACCCAGCACTGCTGAGCGTGCTCACCGGGTTGCGTGGCACCGTCAGGCAGGTGAAGTCACACACGCAGCGGTCATCTTCTGTGTCCTCATCCCACCAGCCCCCAAACTGCCGGCACCGGTTCTGTTCACACTCGCTGCCGTCACCAGAGCCCGAGCCCCCCGAGCCACACTCTGGAGCGAAGGAGGAACACAATGAGAAAGGGGCTCCCATCCAACAGGGCAGAGTTAGGGGAAAGCATAGGGGATGGGGACAGAGCCCTCTCCCTGATACAAGGCTGCGTCACAGCAGATTGAACCTCTTCAGCACAGGCAATCCCAGAATACCAGGCCCACACATACTAGGATGCTTCTGCCCAGACCTCAGAGAAGATCCCCCTCCCTTGGAGAAGACAGGTTCTCCAACTGCTGTCACAAGACTGGGCTAAGCCTAGATGATGAAAACTGCAAAGGGATGGATGCTTTAGCAGGTGACCTGAGGTCTTCCTCCATACAGCATCACCGCAGGAGCAAAAGCAAAGATCCTGTGGCTACCAGCACCCTGCAGGCTACCTGGAGATTGGCCAGCTGAAAGCCATGCATGGGAGGACTTGTCACTTGACAAGTGACAGCCTAACTCCATGCTTTGATCCGACTCCTTCCCCTTATTCTGCCCTCCCAAACACATATAGTGCAGCAGAGAGATCGCTGCTGCTACTGGAAGCATGAAAACCAGTGCAGGGGAAGGGATGGGGTTTGGGGTTTAGTTTGAAGTTTAGGCAGATATTCTTAACAGTATATAACGATATATAAACTCTGTCCCTAGCCTGGCTGCCTCTCCACAAGATGCTCCAGTAGCAAGAGAGAGATGTGGCTGATTTCAAAGGCTTCTTAAAGGGGAAAGGGAAGGGGGGGGAAGGAAAACCTGGCCCTTTTTATTGAGTGATCAAAGGCTGGGATTTGGCATTACACAGAGAATTATTTAGGATCTTTTCCCAGAGGGACATCAACCTGAAATTCCCCAAGGAGGGCTGTGATCAAACACCATGTTATGTCTTCCCCTCTCCCTAAGTGCTGCCATGGCACTGAAGTCCTTTCCAGCTAGACTACATGTGCAATGAGCCAGAGGATCTCAGCTCGCCAGGGTCAGCACACCAGAGCAGCGAGGTTTATGTGCCTTCTGTATTCAGATTCAGCCAGAATTAACCCCCAGCTTTCCCCCTATGGTGGGAAAACTCAGCAGGTTCTTAGCTCTTAGCCTGGCCAAACAAGGTACAGCCAACCCCATGACCTTCCCCGGCGCTCAGTACTGAGTCAATAGTGACCACTGGCCAGGTCCTCAAGGCAGAGGGAAGCAAAGCAGCAGCCAGGCTCCCTGCCCCAAGAACTGCTCCGTTTCCCCCGAGCCAAGGCCCGCTGAAGTGTGAAATTAAAGCAGTGATAAACTCCTTGCCCAGCCGATTAGGTGGCGTCACCCCTCATTAATGCTGAATACAGAAAGACAAAGGGGAAAGGGAGGTGGCAGCAGTGCTGGGTGACAGTGGCCAGCTGGTCAGGAGGGAAGAAGAAGGTTGTTGGCATGGGACCTGCTGTGCTGGGGGCACTGGGGGTGTCCAGGGCACTATGCTCGAGTTCCAGGCAGTGGGGCACAGCAGAGCAGCAAGGGAAGAGCCCATCGTGTGCGGCCTCAAGCCTTCCTTCCCCTTTCCCTCACCCTCCCGTAACCCCGTGGCCGGAGGAACGGTGGCCACCTACCATCCTCGCATGGCCCCATCCTGGCAACCTCAATGCTCTTCTTCTGCTGGCAGGAGGCCACCTGCAGTTCACACTGGTTGTCATAGGTGAGGCCATCGCTCCCACAGACCGGAACGAAGGGCTGCCTCTCGCAGCGCGGGCACACGCACTGCCCACCCACGCACTTGCTGCCGAAGGAGCACACCGTGCTGCCACAGGACTCTGTGGGATGAGAGGGAGGAACCATGGTGAGATGTCATAAGGACCTTTGCAGCCAACTGCCCAGTGTCCCAGAGCTGGGGACCGCTAATGCCATACCCTCAGAGGCAAGGAGGAAAGTCCTCCTTCCCCAGAGTGGTTTGTTATTGCTTATTTAAACCCTGCAAAGGCTCTGCAACGGACAGGTGACAGTCCTGAGCATTTCTGATTCCCATCTGCACCCACAGGCGGTGTGTCCAACAGCTTCTTCTAGGACACCAGTAAGAAATCCCATTTACTCTCACGGTGCCTTCAGTCTCCCGCTCGTGGTGCCCATGGGAACACTGAGAGTCACTGATCATCCTCAGTCACTCTTCCCCCCCCAAATTTAGAGAGGGTCTCCATGCACAGTTCAGCCTTGGAACACAGACCCAGCTGGAGAGGTTTTATGAGACTCAAAGCATTGCTTTTGCTATAGCAGCACTTGTCCTAATGAAGAACCTAGGCAGGGCTTTTAATTCATTAATTCATTAAGAAATTAGCACAGACGCTCTGCTGGGGAGGGGGGAGGAAACACATGAGCAAAGAGGAATTAATCCCAGGGGATGGAGGGAAGGGAAAGCTGCTGAGATTAACTGTGTGATCAAATAGACCCTTGATCTTTTCAGTTTTGGTGGTAGCTATTGACAGGTTTTTAGCCTGATTTCTTTGCTCGGCTCAGCCAAGTAGCAAAGGGGATAGATACCACCTATGATGGATCACCAGGGCTAAAAAGGAGAACACTCCAGATGGCCAATTTTTATGAAGCCAAAAGGGAAGACCACGCCAGACAAGGTGAAAAGCCTCAGGCATGGACTCTGAGTGACCAGCTAGGAAATGCAGCCCAGGGCCAGGCTGCTGGTTGCCTTTGGACTGTCACTCTGGACCTCATATCCTCCTGGGAAATCCCAAAAAATGACTATTAAAGGCCCCAGGAGGAGTGCTGGGGAGGTCCTCCACACATCCCAACCCTGGGGTTTCTCAGGTGCCTCCAAGGGCTGGCAAACCCATGACCAGTGAGCCTAAGGTGGTTGTGGCCAGGTGGCTCAGCAGCTCCTGGGCAGCCAGCGGGGCCAAGCATCCGCTCTCCCAAATGCCACCAGCGGGAGTGAGAGGAGGGGAAGAGAGGGACCTTGCCAGACTCACTGCAGTCTCCTTGGGCAGCCACCAAAATGTTCGTCTGCTGCGTGCAGGCCCGGACGTGGAGCTCGCACTCGCTGCCGTAGGTGTTGCCATCTGTGCCGCACACGGGCTGCGAGGAGGGGACACACTCCGTGGGGCACACGCACCGTCCCGTCTCCGCCTCGCAGATGGCCCCGAACTGGCACTTGCCACAACGGTCTATGCAAGATGAGGAAGGAAACCAGTAGGTTAAAACAAGAAGCTGGGCGGGCATCGCTGTCTAAGGAAGTGCTAGAGCAGAAATAAAACCCCGCTGTGATGTTCTTCTCGCCCTGGTTGAGCCCCTGTAGATATCGCCAGCCTTGCCAGGAGCAGGAGCCCCAGGGTGAGGGAAGGAGCAGGAGCCCCAGGGCGAGGGAAGGAGCAGGAGCCCCAGGGTGAGGAAAGGAGCAGGAGCCCCAGGGTGAGGAAAGGAGCAGGAGCCCCAGGGTGAGGGAAGGAGCAGGAGCCCCAGGGTGAGGGAAGGAGCAGGAGTGAGGGCTGCAGGAGGGAGGGAGAGTCAGGCTCAGGAGGCAGAAAGGCAGTAACTACTTGTAAAAGCCACCAGGGCCAGGAGCAACGGTGATGAAATGTCACCAGAGCTGTGTGCTGCTACAGCTAAATAGGAGGCGGGAGAGAGAGCGCAGGCTCTGAGAGCAATCACAAGGAGTCATCAATCACCCCCAGCCTCGGGAGGAGGAGCACAGCATCCCAGCAGCCGGTCTCCCAGGGGGGAGAGGCTGTGGGTGGGTTTCACACACTGTGAATTGGGAGGAGGTGGTCGGCCGGGAAGGGGGGATACCGCCTTTCCCCTGGTTTATCAGGGTGCCAGCAGTGCCGGGGGGCACGGATAACACAGCACCCATTCAGAGCACCCTGCCACCTCCCCAGCGGGGTCCCCAGCCTGCAGACACAGGCACAGCACACGTGGGCAGGCAGGGTTGGGGCAGAGAAGACGTTTATCTTCGTAATAACTCACTTGCAAAGGAGCTATCGCTCCTCGCAGGAGAGACCGGACAGCACATCCCCTCTCTCCTGACTCCTCAGTGATTCATGGCTTCATTTTCTCCTTCAGACAAACGCCCCTCTTCCCTCCCCGCCATTCAGTTCACCAAGAACTTGGCTCAAAGGTGGTTTTTCTTCTTTTTCTTTCACGCAGCAGCTGCTGCCTTTGCATGGGGGAGGGAAGATGCAACAACCCCCTGCTTGGTTTGTGCAGGCTGTTGGCCGGGAGCTTTCTATCTAGAGCAGGGAGCCTGCAGCCATGCCTGGGCTCTGCTGGTCAGGAGAGGGGCTGCCCGCAGCAGTCGGTGTGCAGGCAAGGGCAGCTCCTGCCTACAGGGCACTGGAAAGCCTCTGTCCTGGTTTGAGCAACACAGAATTTATCTATCTTTCAGTAATTTTGCTTTTCAGTAAGTCTCCTCTAATGCCTGGGAAAACTGCACTTTTAGAAGACTCTGGTGTCTGGATTTGGGAAAATATTTACTTCACAGCCAACTCTGGTGTACAGGCTTCAAGGTCTCATTGTTTTTGAGCTCACCAGGTGCTGGGATGAGGAGGAGCGAGACCTGGGCCCTTGACTCAAGCTGCCAACAGAGTTATTTCATACCATAAACGTCACATTCAATAGAAGTTAGAAAGTTTGGCGAGGAGTTCTCCCTCTTCCCAAGGCTGGGTCCACACTCATGACTGCAAGCAAACCCAGCTGTGGCCAGCAGCACCAGGAGGAGGAGGAGGAGGAAGAGGAGGAAGAGGAAGCCCATTCTGTCGGTTCTTACCACAGGGCCCCTTGTGTTTCACTTTGATCTCCCTCTTGAGGACGCAGGCCATGGAGTCGAGCTCGCAGGGGTTGCCGTAGGTGCGGTTGTCGCTGCCGCAGACGGGGTCGTAGCGGCCCTGGCATACCTGCTGGCACTCACACACAGCCTCCTGGTTCTTCACCACACAGGTGGCCCCGAAGGTGCACTCCACGCTCAGGCAGGGGCTGGGTGTCCCCAGGTCTGCAGAAGGGACAGGAGAGAAAGATACCAGTCTCAGTCCACTGCTTCCCCAGCTCCCCCGGGGCACTGTGCACAGCAAGGCATGCCAGCACCCCCCGCCCCGCCTCCCAACAAAGCCATGGCAAATGCACAGAGCTCTTGGCTTTGTCACCAGCCCAGCCCCTGCACCCTCCATGCCACCCCAACATGCCCAGCTCAGCATTGTCCCCATGCTTGGCAAAGGTTAGGGATGGGAAGCAGGCACAAGATCTTCTCCCTGCACGCCGTGACCAGGACAACCGCCTCATTTCCTCTGTCCCAGCCAGAGGTGGGATCACCCTCATGGGTTTCTGCACCAAACCCCAATATCTGGGTCTCCCCAGCAGCTCCCAGCCTGTATTAAGAATGAGCATCCTGTGCTGAGGGAGGACAACACAGAACTGAAGCCCTTCAGTGCCAGGAGGGGAGCTGGCACTTCTCTTCTCGGGCAGCAGTGGTGTCACAAGCCTGTCCCTGAAGTCAAATCTGAATGGCCAGCTCTGTGGCAGAGGGCAGGGCAGGAGGCAGCAGAAAGTCCTGCTCAATGTGAGTCCTGGTGGCTCCAGGACACTCACTACATCTTCACACCGTACCTGGCACTGAACCCTCATAAACCAAATAGCTCATACAGGGATAGTTCCCTCCACTGAGGTCCCACACCCTCAGAATCACACTGTCCCTTGAACGGTTCATCCTAATACAGAGCTGGACAATCCTAATACAGCTCATCCCCACCAGCCATACTCAGGAATGTCTGGCTGGAGAGGACACCTGCATGGACAATGCTTTTAGTCATACAGTTAGTTTTAGGTTGTCCTGCAAAGAGCAGGGAGTTGGGTTCAATGATCGTTATGGGTCCCTTCCAACTTGAGATATTCTGTGATTTGGCTTCACAACACAGCTGGTCTCTCTCCTCTTTCCAGCAGCTCATGTCCCTTCCCCTCCTCTTGCAAGCTGGGGTTGGAAAGGCCAGGGAGCTTCTGTGTGGCAGGATGAAGAGACTTGGAGTCCTTACTTCAACCCAGTCCTCAGGCATCTGGCTCTAGGAGGAGAGCCCTGAGGCTCCCTGGGGATGGGTAATGCCCCACTGTGTGAGTTGGATGCTGAGAGGTAGCAGTTCCCTCTGTTCACTCACTGGAGCTGCTCAAAGCCATCCATAGTGGCACCTTCCCTGCAAGATGCCTGGCAGCAATGAGGTGAGCAGCCAACCCTGATGGTGACAGCATAGAGGTTGTGTCCCACTCCCTGGTAGAGCCCTGCAGTTCCACCCGGTTCCCAGCCTGCCTGCTGAAGGCAGACATGCCCCTCCAGGAAATGTCCTCCACCATCCAGAAACCCAGACAGGGACCTAAAAGGCAGGGCTGGCCAGTGCTGCTGGGAACAGACCCAGCACCACCCAGTGACCCCTTTGTGTGACTCAAGAGAAAAGCCCTGAGGACCTGGGCAAGGAAAGGACACAGATTTAATCTGTGCTGGACACTGACACGGACACATGACAACACAGTGGTGGGGAACAGACAATGCGGGCAAGGCGAGATGGATGCAACAGGCAGACACAGCACAGCCCCACCAGCACCAAACAGCGAGGCAAGCACAGAGCTGGGGTGCGGTGGGAAGGACAAGGGTCTCCAGAGCCTGCTGGTGTGGCATGGAGAGTGGACAGGGGCAAAACAGGTCCATTTCCACCCCCTGGTAGGACCACAGTGGTGTATCTGCAGAGCAAGACCAAGGCTTGAGCACTCAGGAGTCTGGCTGCCTCCTGTCGACCAGCCAGAAAATGGCCCAGAGCGTGGGCACAGGCAAGTCTGAATTTTGGAGCTGGCTCTTTGGGAAATAACTACCAAGCCAAAACTTAGAGCCAACGGCCTGCAAAGGAACAGGGGGACAGTCCAGGCACGTGGCCACTACTCCGACCCAGCCTCTTCAACTGTGCCCCCAGCTTCTCTGCAGCTGAAGAGGTTACGAGCAGTTCCCAAGGACGAGAAACCACTCCCTGTTGCCTCTGCCCTGGGATGCTGCTCACATCTCCTGCTTGTGTTTTACTTCTTTAAAAAAAAACATCATCTGTACCACAGTCATGTCCCCCAAACAGAGACACACGCTTGCACGGAGGGAGTGCCCCTGCTGGACACAATTAGGCAGCGAGGGGGTAACGAGCTAGGCGTGAAACAAATGTGTGTGCTCTTTTTGAAATCAAAATTCACACTCTTGTCCTGGGGGAGCAAGTGAGCAGCGAGTGAGAGCACTGGGAGGTGCCAGGCCCGATGGAGAACACCTCCCTGACGTTTCTCGCCCTTCTTTAAGCATCTTGCAGACCTGGGGAGATGCAGTACATGAAGTTCCTTCGCAGCCTGAACCTCAGCCTGCGAAATTTCCCACACAGCCCATGGCACCTGCAGATGTCAATGGGAGTTTTGGCACCAATTTTGATGTGGGTGGATGTAATGAGGACCTACTGAGCAAGGACCTGCGGCTGTGCTAGAATCAAGACCTGCTTTGATTCCTGGCCCTTCTCCACCTTGTAGGCAGGGAAACCGAGGCACGGAGCAAAACCGCTCATTCTGCACCCTGACTGATTCAAGGGCATGATCCCTGACCTGCTGCCAAGCTGTGCAGAAACCTAACCAAGCCCTGGGGACGCTGAGGTCTCCTCCAAGCCTTGCCTGTAGACGGCTATGGGGCTCTGAAGCTGCTTTGTAACTCATCACACCCCATCAATCTGTGCCCACCAGCACCCAGTGGGTTCCAGCACCAGCTCCATGGGGACGTAGGGGAGTAACTCTTTGAGAAGAACCACATCTGAGCACAGACAGCTCTTCAGTGCTACCAAAAGGCACACAGTGCTTTGCTGGATACTGGGGAGGGGAGCTGTGGTCCCTGCAGAGCCCCTGCCCACTAGACTTGCGCAGACAAGCTTGACACACACTAGGGAGAGAGCAAAGGGACAAGCATCACAGTCCCAGGCAGGCAGAAGTCTCTGGGGAAGAGGAGGTGGGGAAGAAAGGAGGGTTAGTTGGGGGCAAAAGGAGAGGTAAGATCACCAGACTGATGTATGAGCCAAAGAGGGGCTTGATAAGGACTGGGGGGGCTCACAGCACCCACCTCTGCTCCCACTCTCATTTGCCTCGAAGGGTCAAGCCACAGCGAGCACCGGACAAGAGCCCACTGCACTGCAAGGCAGTTCCATTCCAGCAGGAAGTGTTTGGGGCGAGGGATGGGAGCAAAACCAGGGCAATCTCTCCATCCCAGGGGTTCTCAAGCAAAACTAGAGAGGAGGGGAGCAGTGAGAAGAGGCCAGGACTGTCACTGGCTATGGAGAAGGGGAAGAAGCCGACCTCCCAGCAGAGATGTCCGGGTAGGGAGCAGAAGGGTGCTGCGAGGACACAATTCCTTCCTCCAAACAGGCAACACTGTAAAACACAAGACACAGACGAAAAAGGAAAGAGAGAGAGAGAGAGAGAGCGGAGGGAAAAAGAGAGCAGGGAGGGAGAGAGCAGAGAGAGGCAGGGAGGGAAAGACAGATGCAACTACAGACACCTTCCCTCCACCTCCTGTCCACATCCCTCTCATGCCATCCCTTCTTTCTCAACTGCCCCATCACAGTGTAAAAGTAGAGAAGGATTAAAAACAAGGCCTGGACTGTTTTGTTTGGCTTTGCCTCCTTTGCCTCGCTGCTGGAAAAGACAGCAGTGGAACTCAAGGTTCGTTAGGCAGGTACGTGTGAGACTAAACCACCATACTAATGGCTTGTCTTTCTTTTCCTCCCTGTCCTCAGCTCCGTGCATCTCCTGCATCCTAACAGCACAGAGCCACAGATGAACTTGCCACGCTCCCACCCTGGGTGCTGGATGCAGAGCAAGCCTGTAGTTCCCTTAGTCTGTGGTTTCACCCACTGCCGAGTGTCCCACGAGTCCTGTCCCTGCATCCCAAGGAGAAGTCTGCACCACCAGCTGTGCTCATGCTGAGAAGACCTGTCTAGACACACAGGCTGGAAAGTCACACCACCACTCTGTTCCCATTTCTGAATCTGTTTCCCATCTCACATTGAGTGGGAATCGGTGACATAGAGGAGGACATGCTTTCTTCTCACTGAGCTCAGAGAGAAGATGTTTTCCTCAGCTGATGGGGAGGCCAAAGGCTTGCCCACATCACAGGGTGGCCTGGAGCTGTCAAGTGGACTTTGAAATGCTAGGCTTTGGCAGAGCCCCAGCTTTGACTTACTTCCCCCACATGACAGGCTTGGTTTGCTCCCACCCCACAAGGATGTAGCTCCTGAAAGCAGACGTGAGCATCTGCTGCTCTTGCTTTGGGGAAGAGAAGTTGGGGGAGAAGCTAAAATAAAAGAGAGTAAGATGGAGAGAGGAATGGCAGATGCATACAGACCATATCCTACTGTTCACTGGCCACACTCCACTGACCATTGTGGAAATAATGCCTGTCTGACAGCAGGGTAATTAGCAGCCTGAGTTCTCTGCTCGCCCTAGAAATTTGGGAAGCCTTAGCAAGGGCCTGACCCTAAAGAGAATGTCCAAGGGAAGGGTTTGTAGAGAGCCCAGGGCACCAGGGACTGGCCACCACTGGCTGCAAACCACCACCTCCTGGCCCCACTGCCCCAGAGCCCAGTGATGGACCTCACTTTGCTCATCCCCTACTGTGCCCAAGCAGCCAGGAGTAGCCCCATGCAGTCCCATGCCAGCCCCAGAGGCCAGTCACACTTCCAGCAAAGCTCCACAGAGGCACAACATGGCCAGGAAAATGAGCACCAGTGTTGCCAGAGAGTGTGGCTTCCTGGCAAGGCTTCTGGTTGCCATCCAGCATCAGCTGCCCATGGCCCAGAGAGACAAGAGGACTGAAAGCTGCCTCTGTTGCCCTCCCTGTAGGGAGAACTTGAGGAACTGACTCCTCAACATTCAACCACCAGAAACACAGTGAAACAGATGATTAAAAATAACAGTTGTGATTATCTTGAGTGTGATTTTGGGAGCCTGACAAACAGTTTTCAAGCAGCTGGACCTGGCAGCTTTAAAAACCCTACTGCAGGAGCACAAAGCCAACAAAACAGACCCACAACGCGGGGCTTAATTTCCAAGTACTTCAGAAGGTTTGATACATCTGACACCATATAAAACACCAGCTTAAAATAACAGGACACAGTCCCACCTCTGGTAAGAAACAACCTGAGCTGAAATGAACCAAGTCCTTCCAACTCATACAAATCTATCCAGTGACTGTGTTTAACCTCCATAGTTTTCTGTGCCATGATTTTGGAATTGGAGGTTCCCCAACACCCTAGAAACCCAAAGCCCCATCCTATCACATAAGCCTGAAAAAGTGTCCATGTGGAAAGGTCAAAAGCTTTTCCCAGAGATGAGATAAAGACACGGCGAGGCCTCCAGAGAGTGGGTGCGCTGGGAAGAGTTCTTTACGGAGAGAGTACCTGGAGCTGAGAGAAGCAGGCGGGCATGGAGGGGGAAGCATGAAAGGAGTTTGGGGACTGGCACTACCCTGGGAGGAGGAATGAATGGTGTGGGCTGCATGGGAACTGCGTGGTGGTGAATGAGAGAAAACAGCTGGACATCAGTGCTTTGGTACCCTTTAAACACCAATGAGTCCTCCCCGTGTTACTGAGCACATCAGACAGAGACAAGACCAAGGAGGACAACATGCAAACACACACACACACACAAAGACTGCTGGAAGGAAAAAGAACAGGGAGGAATGGATATTCAGGGCTTTAACAGCTGCAAGAGAGCCTGTGGCTTGCTCAGATGGCGGGCACCCAAGTCACAACTTACCTGCAAGCTTTTCAGCATCAACGTGAGCACCGTGGCCTGCACGGAAGGGACTGACGCGGGCTGGGCTTAAAGTGGCTGCTGGGGCTGGGAAATGAGAGGTGTGGGGCTATCAGCGTCCCTGCGGGCCACCAGCCCGGCAGCACCAGTGCTTACCACAGGGTCCACTGTGTTTTACTGGGATGGCGGTCTTCTGGTGGCACTCAGCCTTCTGGCGCTCGCAGTCGTTGCTGTAGGTCCGGCTGTCGCGGGCACAGACAGGCCGGTAGGCACCATCGCAGGCGAGGCGGTCACAGGAGCATCGCGTGGTGCCCCGCCGGTTCAGGCAGACAGCGTTGAACTTGCACTCATCCTTGCATTTGTCTGGGAGGGGAGAGGATGGCACCACTCACACCCACCCTGAGGACAGGGGAAAGGGGGTAAAAGTGCCCCAACATCGCGGCACAGAGGGTTGGGAAAGGTCAGGAACCCAAACGCTCCCGGCTCCCCAGGAGGTACTTACCCTGGTGCTGGCACTGCCCTGAACGCACCTTCTGGATCTCCAGTCCTCGGATGGCCCCCGAGCGCCCCATCACGCACTCGTTGTCGTAAGTCACCCCGTCGTCGCCGCACACAGGCTCCCTCTTTTGGGGACAGTTCTCGGGGCGGGAGAGCAGCTCTGCCCTTCGGCTGCGGGGGTTCACCCGGCAAACGCGATTCATGTCGTTGAGGACGCCTTTACAAGGGTCTGCGCACGGAGCCAGAGCAGAGAGTCAGGCACACTCACACCCTGCCCAGAGAGCTGCTTCCTGGCCTCCATCCTCCCTCCCAGCTGGCCCCAAGAGCCTCCAACCTTCCCCGGGAGCGTTCAACGTGTGCTCATCTCCTTGGGACTGGACATCTGTAAGGATCTGCACACATCAGGACTCGTATTTTCCTGAGCTGTACACACCAAGGACATGTGCCCTTTCCAAAGTGACTGCTGGATGGCATGAGCCCTGACTTTTTTCCCCATCCTGAGCTGCGTTCACTCTCCATTCTTTGGGGATTCTCCAGATTCTTCTCCTTATCTCCAGACCCCTCACCAGCTTCGTTGCCCTTCTCTGGTCCCGCTCCAGCACCTCAATGTCCTTTTTGTGGTAGGGGGCCCAAAACTGGAGACAGAACTCAGAGGGGCTGGGGGTGAGGAAGACACACAGATTATCTTGGGGACTGCATGATGGGATGCAGGTATTTGAGATGTGCTCTGCCTGCACTGCTCATCTCCACTCTCTCCCCAGCCTTGCAGCACATCCTCGAGCCGTACAAGCACAACCGACAGACTCCAAATACCTTCAAGTAGTTTCAAGTTCTACAGCCTGGCTGCTTGACCTGATTTTCTGCTGATGCCCAGCTAAAACCAGGAGGACCTCAAAGGAGCAGGGAGGCTCAAAGCCTCTTGTATGCCCTAGATAGAAACCAAGAGCACCCAGCACAGCATCACCTCTTTCGCGCCTCCCACTTGCACCCATCTCGCCCTACTTGGGACTGAGCAGTGAAAGTGCAATTAAAGCCCTTCCAGGTCTGCAGCCTGCCCAAACACACTCCCACACTCCTTCCCCCAGGGGACAAACACTGAACACTGGTCTGGCACGTGTCCTGGCTGATCTGATGGTTTCCCTAATGAATACGGTCACTTTTAATTACAAGTATCCACCAGCCATCGTTAGCCGAAGAGGAAGCCATCCTGGGAGCGACCGTGGTTGCGCTCTGGGATCTGTGCCTGTCGGGCTCCTTTAATTAGAGGGAGCTGCCTGCCCGCCAGCCCTGGGACACCGGCTAGCAGTGGGCTTCTAGCCAAAACCTGCAGCTGGGGCAGGGGTGGTGGGGAACCACAGCCAGGGGAGATGGCAGGAGGGAAAGGAGGTGGCACAGATGTTGCAACCGCTCTCTAGGTCAGTGGGTCCCGAGCAGAAACACCCGCAGCCAAACGCCACGGGGGGGAAACGCTGGCTTGCTCTGAATTTCAGCTGCTGTCACCCACAGACTGACCTTTTGCTGCCCAGCCTGCATTTCTGAGCTGACAACAGCAGGCAAGTTTTGCTCCCCAACCCTTGCCATTTCCCACTGCTCTGCCCTCGATACTCCTGACGCGGGAGGAAATGGGGTTTCTTAAAGCAATACCCCCCCCTCCCCGGTGCAGGGGCGAGGGAGGGGGCAAGAAGGAGGAGGGAGAGGGAACTCACCACAGGCGCCATCGAACTTCTTGAAAACGTTCTCCTGCTTGTCGCAGGCGTGCTTGTTGAGGTCACACTCGCTGCGGTAGTCCTTGCCGTCGCTGCCGCAGACGGGGCTCTCGGGCACGCCGCTGCAGGACGACGGGCAGACGCACTTGGCCGACTGGCCGTCCGTCGAGCGGACACAGGTGCTGCCAAAGCTGCAGGTCACCTCTGCACAGGGGTCCTTGGAGCCTGCGGGAGAGAGGGAAGGGGCACGGGCACAGGCGTGAGCACAGCGGCTCCTGTGTTGCCCTCTCCTCTCCTGGGATCACAGAATCACAGACTATCAGGGATTGGAAGGGACCTTGAAAGCTCCTCCAGTCCAATCCCCCTGCTGGAGCAGGAACACCTAGATCAGATCACACAGGAATGCCTCCAGGCGAGTTTTGAATGTCTCCAGAGAAGGAGACTCCACAACCTCCCTGGGCAGCCCCTGACAGTGTTCAGTCACTCTCACTGTGAAGGAATTTTTCCTCATATTTAACTGGAATCTCCTCTGTTCCAGCTTGCATCCATTACCCCTTGTCCTACCATTGGATGTTACTGAGAAGAGCCTGGCTCATCCTCCTGACACTCACCCTTTACATATTTATAAACGTTAATAAGGTCACCCCTCAGTCTCCTCTTCTCCAAGCTCAAGAGACCCAGCTCCCTCAGCCTTTCCTCCTATGGCAGATGCTCCACACCCTTAATCATCTTGGTAGCCCTGCCCTGGACTCTCTCAAGCAGTTCCCTGTCCTTCTGGAACTGAGGGGCCCAGAACTGGACACATTATTCCAGATGGGGTCTCACCAGGGTAGAGTAGAGGGAGAGGAGAACCTCTCTCAACCCACTAACCACACTCTTTCTAATACACCCCAGGATGCCATGGGCCTAAATAAGCCCAAGGTACCACAGTATCTCCCTGGACAGCCCCAGTCCCACCCAGCACCCAGAAATGCACACAATGGCAATGCATGTCCTCCTCTTCCCATCCTCTGAGGCCAGTGCCATGTACCTGGTGCTGAGCAGCTCATCCACCTCCGTGCCCGTGGAATTGGGGCGGGCATCGTGAAGCTGCAGGACCAGCCCTGACCCCGTGGAACGTGAGGAAGGGAGCTTGCTCCCCCCACCTGGCACTTCAGGCAGAGCCTCTCCTTTCTAAACCTCTCAGCCTGGCTGCTGCCAGCCTCCCTGCCCCGCACATGCTCCCCGAGAGCCTCTTGCTTCAGCAAACGAGCAAAATGAGGGTCCTTAAGGCACCTCCTGCAAACCATAATTAGAGGAAGAGCTCAAGGAGCAATTTCCTCACTGATGGGAAAGGGCCAAAATTTATTTGCCAGCTTCTTTGCTTTTAGTTTTCCTTTATTTGTCACTTTTTTTATGATTATTATTTTAAATAAATCACTCGGCAGTCTCTCCCCTCTGAGAAGAGCCCCAGCAGGAGTTCCGGGTGCAGATTTATTGCGAGCCAGAGCGCTGCATGAGAGAAAGGTCAAGTTAATTTACTCTGAGATGAGGAGACTGGGGTCTCATTTACACAGCTCCTTGCTCACAGCTGGTGAATGCCAGGCTGGGGAAGGGCTTTCCTCAGCCTCTGTGTATGCCTGGTACTTCCAACTCCAAGTCCTAGCCGTGGCAGATGTGACCCACTCCAGGGTGGCAGAGCTGCCCAAGACAGAGGGGCTGTTCCCAAGGGCTGCCCCACAACTCTTAAACATCCTTTGGCCATAAGTTTGCCTGCTTATTAAGCTCTGCTGATCGTTGGGGCAGAGCTGGGGGTTCTCACAGTGTCTCTTCCCATCAGACTTGTCCTTAGCCCCAAGGACATCACCAGCACCGCAGTGATGACATGAGCTTGGGACAAGGTCTCCCTGGTCTCCTCACATGGTCACCTCCTGAAAGCAGGAGAGCCTGCCCTTGCACTCACCACATGGTCCCTTGCTGATGACTTTGATCCGCCTCTGCTGGTTGCACTGGGCCTTCTCCAGCTCACATTCATTGCTGTAGGTGGAATAATCCGAGCCACAGACAGGAGCCACCACGATGGGGCAAGCCGTCTTCTTGCAGACGCAGGAGGCTTGGGAAGGGTCAGTAGAGCTCCTCTCACACACCGCCCCGAACCCACATAGCATCCCTCGACACACTGTGGACACAGACATGGAGAGGGGTGAGCTGTGGGTGCTCCTCTGTGGACAGGAGGGGTGCAGACCAGCACCCTGGTCCAGGCACCCAACCGTGCCTCCCTTCCCCACATCTCCAACCCCACTGCAGACATGGAGGAGCATCTCCAGGGCTCTGGAAAGTATTTGCTTGCCCTCTCCTCAAGCTTTTGTGATACCTCCTCAACACAATGTGTTTTCTGCTAGCCAACAAGAGAAAGGCAAAGCCAAGGAATGGCGAGGAAAACATCCTCACCTGTCCCAGCGCGGGACAGATGGTTCCACACGCACACACCGCTTTATTCATTGCCATTTATGCAAAGCAGCCCAATCACGTGGCTGGTGTCTCTCGAAAGGAGATGCACAAATCTCTTTATCACATCCACTAATCAGAGCAGCCAGCACAGACCAGTTCAGCATCTGAATTGCTAATGCGGGAGGAACCGTAAGTCTTTGGTTGGAGGGAGGAGAGGAGAGGACAGGTGACTCCAGACCCAAGGGCCTGCAGGTGAGACAAGCGAGAGATGCCAGAGCTTTCTGCCCACGGGCACAGCCCTCCACTCCAACCACGCATCATCAGGCATATCCATATGCCCAGCCAGCACCCTGTCCCTGCACCCAGAGCCGTCCCTGTCCCTGGGGGGCACCTCCTGCCACCCCCATACCGCCCCACGCTCTCCTACGCACACCGCATGCGTGAGAAACGGAGACTGACCTACATAATGAGAGAAAGAGAAATCATAAAAGGCAAAATAAAATGCTCGACAGCGGCTCATTTACACTTCAATTCCTGGGCGTTTGCCTTTGACTGCCTTGAGATTTTGAGCTCATATGCACAGCAACAACGCGCCGCTAAGAGACTAATATCATCACATAAAAAGGAACCCTCTTCCTCTCCTGCCCAATATCTAAAAGCAATTCATCATTTTTATGAAGCACTCTGGATAGTCTCCCCTGCTCTTTCTCTCTCTCTCTCTCTCCCTCTCTTTTTTTTTAATGCAGATAAGCCCATTGAGCTCCGAGTTTAGAAGGTGCAGGGGAGGTGTGCAAGTGAGGAATGTGAAATGCAGGACAAGCCAGGAGTCATCCTGTTCCCCCCATCCTCCTGAAGCACAGGTCTGTGGAGCAGAAATGTAACTGTGGAGTGCACAATCAGCTGCCTGTCAGCAGGGAGATGGGGACGGAGCTGTCTTAGAGACTGGGGAGGGGAAAAAAAGGAAAGGGGGAAAAGAAAGGAAAAGGGGGAGCAGGAGGAAGGAAAGGGAAAAGGAAAGGGAAAAGAAAGGAAAGAAGCTGGTATGTGCAGCAGATGCAGGATGCAGAACCAGCTTGGAGTTCAATCAGGTGCCTGCTCACAGGTGAGGGGCAAGACGTGCCTGTCTGCAGGTACTTGCCTTCAGGAAGGCTGTCCCAGGTTCGGCAGCACTTTTGCAGCTAGGGAAGGAGACCAAGGTGGGAAGCATGTCCAGGGTTTCAAAGTAGGTGACTGAGACAGCTCTCCCCTTTCTTGACCTCTTCTCTTCATGTCTTTTGCCTCAGAGCATGGCAAAGGAGCCCCACACATCCCAGTCAAGAGCTTCCGAAGCGAATGGCCAACCCAGGTCTGGTCCCACCCAAATGGAGGGGTTTCAGCGGGACCCAACTCAAGGCAGCACCAAGCAATTCAAAAACTCCATCTTCAGACCCTGGTTGCCATTTTTGGGTGCATTTCCAGCCCATCCAGCTCATACTCACAGTGTGGGGTTCACTGCTCACAGTGTTCATAAAAAACAGTGGGGCAGAGGAGCAGGGGCACCAGCAACCAAGTGACAGAAGCCCCCTACAGAAACACCTTCTCAGGGCCAATGCACAGGAGGCCGGAGTGGGATGCTTCTATCAGTGAACCACAGAGAAGAAAAGGGGAAAGAAGATGATGAGCCGAGAGGAGCCTCTGGGAGTGTATCTACACTGGCAGCTGAAACTGGGGTGGGAAAAGGGGGAGTCAGGGCTGCTGAGCACTTCACACTGTGGTCTGGGCACAAAGAAGAACAGCACGACGTAGCAATGTGCGTTCACAGCCCAGAAAGCCCCCTGCATCCTGGGGTGCATCCCCAGGAGCGTGGCCAGCAGGGCGAGGGAGAGGATTCTGCCCCTCTGCTCCACTCTGGGGACAACCCCCCTGCAGTAGGGCTACAGCAAAGATGGGGAGGTTGGATGGAGTGTGAGCATCCTGGTCTAGTGGGAGGTGTCCCTGCCCAGGGCAGAGGGGTTGGAACTAGAAGATCATCAGGGTCCTTCCAACTCTAACCTTTCTATGATTCTAGAACTACCCACTGCACCAGGTGTAGTGACACCAATTCAGATCCAAGCCTCACAAACCATCCGTGAGACTTCCTCAGGCAGCCCCTAATTAGCACCAGGAAGGGAGCAGGATGCTTCATTACCAGGGAAGCCCCTGCCAAGGTTCAGCTCAGCATTTCCCTGAGCAGGCTGTGCGGGCACAGGTGGCTCTTACTCTGTGAGTAGCTGCCAGGGCAGATGGCACCAGCTCCACCTCCTCACGTCCAACAGTGCCTGCAGATGCCCAAAACGGCTGGAAGGACAGCTGAGAATAGGATGGCTCCGCTGTGGCTAACAGGGAAAGCCAGAGCCACCATGAGAATGGTTAGGAGCAGCTGAGGCTCCCAGCATGAGGCATGCAGAGAGGAGCAGGACTTGGTGTGAGACTGCAGGCAGCTCGGGAGAAGATTGATGTTGTAGTGAAAGTCCTGCTTGAGCTGGCTGGGCCCACGAGCACAAGAGACTGGGCAAAATTAAGATGCTGCACAGCACACACACGTATAGTTCCCCATCCCTGGAAGTGTTCAAGGCCAGGCTGGATGAGGCTTTGAGCAACCTGGCCTGGTGGAAAGTGTCCCCCCTGGCAGGGGGCTTGGAAATAGGTGAGCTTTAAGGACCTTTTCAACCTAAACCATTCTATGGTTCTGGAACACTCCTGGGCCAGTGCTGGCAAGACTATTCTGCCAAGCAAGAAACCTTGGGTGAGCTTCTCAATCCACCTCAGCCTTCTTCTGAGCCTCCTGGACCAGAGCAGTGAAGACAGGCAGCAGGGAGACAGCAGCTGGCTGCAGGCAGGGAGGATAGAGAAACGCTTCATCTTCCAGCTTTGCTTTCCCACCCAGTTCTGCACCTTAGTTCTCCCCATTTACAAAAAACACAGATAATAATAATCACCAAACCCCCAATGTCAGTAGGTAAATAGCTCAATATATACTTATATGGATTAATAACAAGCTGGCTTCCTCAAGTGCTTTGAGATCTTGAAGTGAAGAGCTCTATCTAATAAGCCCCAAGCATTCACATTAAAATGTTTCTCCAGCTTAATAACAATCATCACAAATGTAATGTCAAAATTGCTCTTTTCCACTGTACAGAAAAGAAGAAAAATGCTTCTGGAGCAGCTTGCTCATTGGTTATTGCATGCTGTCAGCTTCTCTGCAGCACATGCCTGCCTGCCCCACGCTCCCCAACAGTGCCCAGCCAGGCCACCAAGAGTGACATTTTCCAGATTGCTCAAACTCCCATCCAATGTGGCCTTGAACACCTCCAGGGACGGGGCATCTACAGCTTCTCTGGGTAAATATCTACGTCAGAGAGAAGCCACCATCACAGAGCGTGCAAGAAGCCACCAAAATTGCTGACCACCACCTGTGGCTGATGAGGAGGCTGCCACCGACTGTTCCTCAGACAGAAGGCGAGAAGCACAAGTGAGGTAGTAGGAAGCACAGTAACAGCAAAGGGCAAGGGCATGTGCACAATAAACCCCAGGGGCTAAAGTCCCCAGTGGTGGGTGGAAACATTCAAAGTTGGGTTGGATGGGGCTCTGAGCAACCTGATCAAGTTAAAGATGTTGAGGGGGTTGGTCTCTTCTCCCAAGTCACACACGATGGGACAAGAGGAAATGGCCACAAGTGGTGCCAGGGGAGGTTCAGATTGGATATTAGGAAACTTGTTTACATCAAAAGGGTTATTAAGCCTCGGAATGGGCTGCCCAGGGCAGTGGTTGAGGCACCATCCCTGAAGGCATTCATAAGCTGGGTTGACATAGTGCTGAGTGACACGGTTTAGTGAGATTTTGGGTTTTTTTTTTTAATCAGAGTTAGGTTGATGGTTGGACTAGATGATCTCAAAGGTCCCTTCCAACCCAGACAATTTGATGAGTCCGTGTCCCTGCTCATTACAGGGGCTTGGACTATATGGCCTTTAAAGGTCCCTTCCAACCCAAACTAGTCTACAATTCTATGCGATCAAGCCTTCCTTCTGGAGAAGGGGCAAAGCCCTTCCTGACTCCCTGGACAAGCCTGCCCTGCTACCATCCAATAGAGAGGACCACCGCTGGCAAATAAAAGGCAGGGGAAGGAAGGAAAGAGCAGGGCAGAGCTGCTTTTGGGGCTCCCTTGCCAAAAGGGCAGAGGGAAATGCCAAGCCCAGGGACGGAGCCGAGAGCCTGTGTCAGGCCGGCATTAATTCTGCATGAGGTGCCCGTTGCCATGGAGACCATCTCAGCCGGCGCTCCAGCCCTGTGCACATCTACTCCTCTCGCCAGGCCCACCCTCCCTGCCATCAACATTAATTGCATCAGCTGGGACCTGCTCGGCCAGGGAGAGAAGGAGACGTCTGTCCTGCTCAATGGCCTCTGCCGTGAGGCTGGGAGAGCCATGTGTGGTCACCAGCAAGCATCCACCTCCCCAACCAACCCTGGCTAAGCACCAAACGGATGGTGAAGGGCAGGCATCCACTGTCCAGTTGGGATGAAGTGTTCTGAGGACGGATGGTCCTTAAGAAACCGAGAGACCGGCCCACCATCTAGTTTGGGAGCCTCTGTGATGCTCTCAGCCCTCCAAAGATCTTACTTGCACAGCTCCAGACGTGATGCCTGGGTAACCAAGTATCTTCTCATTGAGTCCCCTGACTAAACAAAAGTGCTTTAAACATGCAATAGAAATGGTTCTCTGTTGATTCTGATTCTTAATCCAGAATATCTGACTTTGACCTATGCTTATTAACCCTTATATTTATAAGGGTTATTAAGCATTGGAATGGGCTGCCCAGGGAAGTGGGTGAGGCACCATCCTTGGAGATGGCCAAAAGACCAGTTGACATAGAGCTTAGTGACAAGGTTTAGTGATGTTTTTGTATCAGAGTTAAGTTGATGGTTGGACTAGACCATCTCAAAGGTCCCTTCCAACCCAGCCAATTCTATGATCGTCCTCAGACCACAGTGTGGTAGTTCAGCCCCACAAGCACACCCTGTGCTCCTTGTGCCACGGGGGAAGCCTACAATCGTGGGCATCACCAGCCACATCCTTAAAAGCCCAGCTGCCTGAAAAAAGCTCTTCCCTTCTAAAAGCCACCGTGAATGAAACCTAACCCACCAGCAGCAGAGCCGCCAGCGCTGCAGGGATAACACCCATGGGCCAAAGCACACGAAGGAGGAGAGCAGACTACACAGTTCATAATTGGGGGTCAGGAGGGGCGGGCAGCAAGGGAAAAAAGTTGATCAGTGGGAAGATCTAAAAGCAAAATCATGTGCTGGAGGCAGAGAGATGGTAACGAGCAAGGTGAAGGCGGTGCTGAGGGCGGGCAGGGCAGGGTAGAGCAGGGAGGAGTTGAAAGGATCTGTGTTCTTTGGGTCTAAAACATCAAAAGTCACTCTTGCAAATCAAACATCATCTTAAAGAACTCTCTCATTAATCTGTCACCAGCTGCCCACCCCCTCCCCTCCTGCCCCAACGCACACACACACACTCTCTGAGCAGACTCCTAATCCTTGGAAGAATTCATCAGCCTCATTCAGAGAGAGAAGCAGGTTGCTCCACAAGGGATGGGAGCCGAGAATAAGGCTCCTGCCACCCTGCCTGCCCACCCCAGAGCACCCAGAGCCTCTCCAGCCTCGCCAAAAAACAAACAGGAGCCATGCCACAGCGAAACACCCAAAGCTCAGCACACACAAAGAGTGTGCCCAGGTGGGACAGCAGCCCCTACGCAGCCCCTGCGAGGGAGGGAGGCTAAGGGCAAGGAAAACAAAAAATAAATACTTGGATGGTTTTAACCTGCTCCCACCTGCCTGCAGAAGCCAAGCTCCACCTAAGAGAGTGCTTACAAACCCAGGAGATAAGAGAGCTCAGCAAGGGAAGGTGGGCTGAAGCCATCTCTGGGCGCCTGGAGGGCAAGACGGCTAGTCCAAAGCAGTTTGGAAGCCAGCACTCAGCTCCACTGTTGGCAAAGCCATCACGCTGCCCTTTGCCCACCTCTCCCAGGCCACCAGACACTCTGCAAGGTCTACTCACACTCTTTGCAAGGAGCTTGCCCCTGCTCCGGGGGTCTCAGCCAACTTCACACCTCCTCCTGTCCTCTACCCTCCCTCTGCACCTTCATATGAAGTATTAAACATAGCCTCTCCATCCCTAAACCGATGGGCTGAGCCTGGCCTCCCCTTGCCTGCACGCTGCCTCCCACAGCACACCAGCAAGACTCCTTGTGTCACTGGGACCTGGAGCCACGGTTCCTACAAAACTAACCTTCACTTGGCAAGAAATCCTCGGCATCAGGCAGTGTTTGCAGAGGGCTAAGTCGGGAGCTGGTAGAGATGCACTACCTCTCTCTGAAAGATATCTCACACTGCCTTCAGCATGGCCAAAGGGAAGAGAAGACAAAGCAAGACAAATGCCATTCCTTTGTCACAAGGCTCCTAGACTAAATGCCAGCAGGGTAGTCCTGGGAGATGTGAGGCAGAGATGTGGGGAGAGAGGTGAGTTTGGAGATCTGCAACCTTAGCATGGACCCGACACAGGGAAAAACAGCAACACCTTCACAGTTCTCCCATCTACTCCTCCTCTAACACTTAAGCCACATAACATGAAAGTGCATAAATTGATCCCCAGGAGAAAGCTCAAACCTCACTGTAAATGGAGAAGAAAATGCTCTCAAGAGATCAAAAGTGGTGTCTAATAACTGCTGCTACCTTATCTACCGCTCTGCTTTTGAAGAGCTATGTTTAGCATCTCTCCTCTCTCCAGAGCAACCCTGAAGCAGTCTGAGCTGGTTTGGCTGAGGCACATTTTGGCTGTGGTGCTCAGGGTGCAAAACCCAGGCAGGGAAACGGCCGTTTCCACCACAGCAGTGGGCAGGAAAGCCAGGCTGGGCTGTGGGGTGAGCACATGGGGGTGAAGCTCCACAAGCAGATCCCAGTCCAGGCTCCTGACCTGTTGCCTCACTGTCATAGGACGTGAATACAAGTAAGAAAAAAAGGGAAGGGAAGCCAAAGATGTAACCATGGAGATTTCACCACGGGACCCCCTGGACCAGCTAAGGGATGGATGGCTTCACCTTGGAGGCATGAATTGCCCAGGATGCTGGGACAAACAGGAGACCACCTGGGTCACCCCCAGCACAAGCGCAGCGCAGAAGGCCAGCGTTTCAGTCCACGCTACAGCAACATCTTAGAGGAGGAGCAGGCACTGTGTAATTAAAAGCAAGCAGCTGCTGAGAAGCCTGGTACAAAAATTTCACCTTGCACAGGGAGAGTGGGTTTTTTTCTGTTCCGTGATGTGTAACAAGACTTCCCGCCACGCTCCGCTGCTCCCAGTCCCTCCTCACTCAGCAACGCCTGCCTGGCACAGCCAGAGGTGCACAAACACCTCCACCGCTCATCACACACCTGGAGATCTGCCCCTTCTGCCTGGGGACGGGCTACCCCAGTGCCACACGACTGGGGGCACAACTCTCCCCACCACGCTTCTCCACATCTGGCCTCGGCAAAGGAGTCAGCATAACTGGGCTTGGAAGGGGAATACTGGCAGCGCTGTCAAGCAAGAGAACATCTCCACTGACCTGCTGAGGTCCTGGGGCAGCCCCAAACACACGTGTCTCCATGGAGCATCCCTTCCCCACATACGCCTGGTCCACTTCTCCACACAGAGCCCAGTGGCCAGTGGAAGGAGCACTACCACCAGCCCTGCTGTCCCACCCAGCGCTCATCAGGTGGGGAGGTGACACGGGTGGACACCACAGCCCAAGGCAGGGTTGAGATGGATTATTGCAGGGGTGGATGGCTCTCTCTCTGCTCCTCGTGCTCCAAGTCTGCTCCCGACATTTCAAACCACGTGTGTGGGAGAGGGACAGGGTGGGGAAAAGCCCAAGTGTGGAGGGAAGAGAGCGTGGGTGGTCAGAAAAAGACCAAGGGCTGCAAAATGCATCTGTGGGCAGACAACAAAAAAAGATGGGTTCTGCAACACCTTCCCATTCTACTAACTGGGATTGGCCTCACCACCAAGCCTGCGCTATGAACTCGTTTTGCAGCATCCAAGTCCTATTTTGGCTCGTGTCAAAAGAGAACTAGGCTGGGATTAGCAGCCAAAGCCAGCAGGGTGTTCCAGTACTGCCACACACAAATGGAACAAAACTGAAGTGCTTGTGGCTTATTTTAAGTTATATTTTCATGGCTCTCTTCCCGGGGCAGCTGAGTGTCACCTCTCTGTCCCACTGAGCAGGCGCAGAGAGCCACCTGGCTCCTCCGAGACACTAAAAACTCAAGGCTGCCTCCCAGTATTCTCACTGGAGGAGGAAGGGCTCAGCATAGAGGGCATGGGAGGAAGGGACACCAGCACACATCTCCTGAGGTCAGGCCAGCCCAAACCCTCTCACTGCCACCGCGCCGCAAGGTTTAACATCAGGACAGCTGTGGGCAGGATGTGTCACCAGGCAAGGGCAGGTAAGGACCTTATATAACTTCTAATCCCAAGACCATTATTTCCCCCTCGTTACACCCATGCCAATAGGTTACTGGCCAGGGGAAGCTGTTCAGCACAATTATAGGAATTCAATTAAAAATGGAATCAGGGAATTGTCAGAGTTGGAAAGGACCCCTAGAAATCATCTCGTCCAAGTCCCCTGCTAAAGCAGGATTGCCCAGAGCACATCACTCAGGACCTCATCCAGGAGAGGTTGAAGGTTTCCAGAGAAGGGGACTCCACACCTTCTCTGGGCAGCCTCTGCCAGGGCTCTGCCACCCTCACCCCAAAGAAGTTTTCCTCATTTTTGAATGGACCTTCCTGTGTTCCAGCTTGTGCCCGTTGCCCCATGTCCTATCGCTGGAAACCACTGAAAAGAGTCCAGCTCCATCCTCCTTCAACCCACCCTTCGGGTACCTGTGAACATAGATAAGGTCTCCCCTCAGCCTTCTCTTCTCCAGGCTAAAAAGCCCCAGCTCTCTCAGCCTTTCCTCATCAGGGAGATGCTCCAATCCCTCCATCTTTGTTGCCCTACACTGGACTCTCTCCAGTAGTTCCCTGTCTCTCTTGAACTGGGGAGCCCAGAACTGGACACGATATTCCAGTTGTCACCTCACCAGTGCAGAGTAGAGCGGGAGAGAACGACCTCCCTCCACCTACTGGCCACACTCTTCCCTATGCAGCCCAGGATTCCAAATACAATTTAAAAACCAATCAAATAAAAGGAAGGAGTATCTTTTCCTGGTGAAGCATCAAACAGGAGGAGCAAGATCAGGTCCTACCAACCATGAAAGACCACTTGGTTATCCCTAGCAGGTTGTCCCCTTAGCAGGGCTCCCTTGCTGCCTCAGCACAGCCAAGGTAACACTCAATCTGCCCAAATTTATTGAGTCATCTACAGGTGAGGAGTATTTCCTAACACCCCTCTGGCACAGAGAAGATGCTCCATAACATGTGGCACCATTTGCACCCAAGGAAGGCAGAGATGCCCACCAGCAAGGACACGGGGAACCAGGTCTCGCAACACTGCAGGTGGCTGTCTCTCAATTCATGGAGAAGAGTTGGAGAGGAGCCACTGGAGGGGAAAGGGAGCTGGACTTGATGAGACAAAGCCCTAACAGGGGGCTGAAGAGGGCATCCAGCAGCCAGGTGAAAGACAATGCACAGGACTAAGAGCATCACTGGATGAATCCACTAACTGATTCCTATGCAGGCTTGAAAGCCACCTGCACCAGCATTTTCCCTGCCTAACACCAATGCCTGGACCAGTTCTGCAAACCCTGTATTTATGGGTCTGCCAGGCACAAGAAAGCATTTTTCCAATATTTAATTTCTCAGATGTCCTCATCTCATGCATCAATGCTGCTTTTATGCGCCCCTAAATAAGTGTTTAGTGCTGCTCCCTTGGCCTGGTGCAACGGGTTGGGCCAGCATCCCTCTATCCACGCTTGCCAAAAGGAAATGCATAACCAGCCCTCTCAGCCTTCTCCAACGTTTCCAAACCCAGCAGAGATGGGATCCACAGCTGGCTGGTGCCATTAGCACATCTGCAAAGGTGCAGAGATGCCAGCAAAAGGGCTGCCTCCCCCCGCCCTGGTGAGCTATGATGACTCTTCCCATCCATGAGGGATGCTTCCTCGAGACAGGCTGAAGCAAGACGCAGATCTGAAATTAGAATGCAGTACTGTGCTCAATCCAGAAAGAAACCCAAACCAAAGAGCTGGTGATGGCATCACAGGTGAAAGACACCACCCAGACCTTGCCATGGTGGCCCCAGCCTCAGTTTACCCTGCGTTGCTCCACTCCCAGCCCTGGAGAACAGGAGGAGGCTTAGCCTGTACCAGGAACGGGAGAGGAGCATGTGTGCAGGCATGGTAAGAGCCAAAATTACCACCAGCAAGGCTGAGCTCTGGTCTCCTCATGTGAAAAGGATGATTTGTGCTCTGCTTGGTGCTCTCTGCTCCAGAGCTGTCTGCTGTTGGCCATGCCATCACACTTGGTGCAGAACTTGCTAACAAATACCCTAGGCGAGAGGTCTACCCTCACCCCCCTGGAGCATCTGGAGGAAGAGGAAGGTGGCAGGAAGAGAGGGATGATGGTGAGCTCACCCTGAGAGCTCCATGCCTCATCCTGTCAATCCACCTGAGCACCAGTGTGGCTCTGAGGGGGCTTATTGTTCTCCCTGCCCCTCCACCAGAGCAAACAACAAAACCTCGCCTCCCGCACAGGATTCCACCAAGGGATGCTGCAAACAAACAGAAACCTAAACCCCTCCTCACAGAGGCTGCAAAAACAAGCAGAGGGGTGGAGGTACCCTCTATATCCACCCACCCACCCCGGGGATGAGGGAAGGTACAGCCCACCCTGTTTGCCCTCTGCTGCCCTGGGGGGGCCACAGTTGAGCCAACAGCCGCCCCCTCCCCATCGCCCCACGCAGACACTCCCCAGCTCCTGCCCATCACTGATGAGAGAGGAGAGCTTGCCAGCTTGGATGCCACGGGCCAGTCCCGTGGGTGGGGAAAAGGCAACAGCCTTCCTGGAGCACCCCATTTAAGAAAGCTGTGCATAAGACCCGATAGAGCTTCAACAAGCCCCTGCCCAGCTGTGTGAATGCCAGATTTTTGGGGAGAAAGCAGTGAGTTAACAGCATTAATGGCCTAGTTTCAAAACCAAGTGGAGACCACTCTATAAATCAATGCGTCGCTGAAGAGTTTTCTAAGGTAGAAATTGGTTTTTGAAGGAAAGGAAGAGATAAATAGCACCTGAGTGCTAATTAGAGACACCTCCCTGCTGGCTGGTGAAGCTATTTCACCTCCAGCAGTGCAGGAGCACCTGGAGAGCAGTCATGGCTGCAGCACCTTTTGTGTATGCAGGACAGGGTCTTTGCAGAAGAGATGTCCGAAGCGTAGGAAGCCACTGCCTTCAGATGAAAACTGAGGTCTGACGTTGCCAGGAGAGATGATGATCTCTGTCCCAGCTTTGCACCACTGCTTGGGAAGGGGAAAGGACCACACCAAACCTTCCAGTAGCAGGGTTTCCTGATAGAAACATCAAGTTGCTGATGTTGGTTGCTCAGCTGGTACCATTGAGCAGAGATCTGGTGGCTCCCAGTGCGCACCACGGAGCTGTGCAGACTGAGAGAAGATGAGGATCTGGCCCAGAAGATGAGAAAGAGGAGAACTTCACCCCAGGAGGGACTTCTACCCAGAAATGCTTCCCAAAGACAACGTGAGGCATTTGCACTGTGTCAGACTTGCAAAAGAAGGTGCCTCCTTTGGCATCCCACCACGGGTGGTAGTTTTCCATCTCCTGTGGGGACCAGTGATCTTGTGGAGTATGTCATCTGGATGGGCTGGGCTGCTAATATTTTGGAGCCCTAAGCTAGGAGTTACACCTACGTTCGTTTTTATTTTTGCTTTAGATGTCTTCTCTGGTCCAATTATAGATTAATCACATTTTATCTAGCATCCGTTTCTCCCCCGCCTCTTTCCCCACCCCCATCAGAGAAGGAAAGAAAGAAACAAACGTGTTATTAATTGGCTGCTGTTTTCTGCTGGGTTCTTATCTGTGCACGTGAAACCAGGGAGGCTGGAGAAGGTGACTGAACAGCCTGCCAGGAGAAAACGGGGCATTTTAAGCCTGATTTTCAGAGAAAATAAAGCTCCTGTGATGACATTATCTGAGCGTGTTCTTGCCTGCCTGCATCCAACAGCCTCTAAAACCAATGACAGATAATAGCGTGGCCTCAAACCCCAAAGTGCCTCCAGATGTGTGAAACTGGAAGGCTTTAGTAAGCCCAGAGAAAAGGTGTTGAGGTGCTGGTGAGTCCACTGCTCATCAGGCACCAGGGAATCCATAGATGAGAGCCACAGGCCCAGGAAAAAGGCAAGTCTATGGGAAACCCAGGTGTTGTGCCACCTGCTCTGCCAGAGAAGGACTAATGACTCTGGAAGAGGACAAGGAAAACACCACGCTGCCTGGCAAGGTCACAATTTGGAGATGAGGAGGTAGGAGATCCCAAAAGCAGAAACCTGTGGAACCCAAGGATAGGGAAGGAAGGCGGGCTGCATTACAGTTCCCCGGCTCCCAGTCCAGCAAGAGCAGTGGAGATACCTGGTGTCCAGCTGAACACCAGCTTCCACTCTGCTCTTGATGCTGACAAGGCTGAATTGAAACCTTTTGCCAGCTGGAGCACAGGCCCAACAGATTTTTGGGAGCATTTATATAGCTTTAGCAGCTGACTGGTCCAAGGCTGGATGGGCTGGGATGATTCAACTTTGGCTGCACGGAAGCAGTAATTTAATGAAGTGCCAACAGCATCTCAGCAACCTCTGCTAGCCTCAAAAATCACCTCTCCCAGCCTCAAAAATCCTCTCCTTGAGCTGCCCAGCCCATGCCCCATGTACTTGTGCTGGACACTCATACCTGCCTTGTGCTCATTTAATAATGTGCCCTTTGTCCTGCTGCCACAAGCCAGCACAACCCATTCCAGTCCTTCCCAGCAAGACCAAGACCTGCTAAGGCAGCCAAAGAGTCACAGGGTCCACACCATGTCCACATCACTTCCATGAATAAGCATCCTGCTTGGCCTACAACTGCTCTCAGGGCAGGGGGAACATCTGCTGCCCAGGCCATGGAGAGATGCAGCTTCAGGCTTCGGGTTCCATGGGCTGAAACTAGTCACCTCCCTCCTGATCCACCCCTGAGTTGCTCTGATGCTACACCAAAAAATGAGGGTCCAAGGGAGGCAGAACACAGTTTCTGGCTATCTCCTTATGCTAACAGCTCAACACCTTCTCATGGTCCTTCCTTCACCTGTGACTCTTCCACATACCATGAGCACACATGCCATTTGCTTTCTATTTTTTTTTCTCTGTGCTTGCAGAGGACCAAGCCTTTCTGCACCTCCTTCTGCTTCCCTCCTCCTTTTCCCAGCATCCAGGAAGACACAAAGGGGGCAAACACAGCATGGCCACTGGATTCAACACTGCAGCTTTTAAAGATTAAGGTCCCCTTCTCCAATCCATTCCCTTCCGCGGCATCACCAGATGAACCAGTAAAGCTCTGCAAACCAGGAGATGGGAAGATCCCATCTCCCTTCCCCACCTCCACCACAGCCACCCAGGAAATCCTCTGCAGAGAAAAGGCTGCTGTGCCTCCCAGGGACCAAGGAGGGACAGTGGCTCTGCCCTCCCTCCTCAGCCTGGAGAGCCATCCCTGCATCCCTAGGGCAGGGTCAAGGGCATGAGTGAGCTGCAATACCACTCTGGGCACCAAGAGCAGCCAGGAACCGGCAAAATAGATCACTGGGTCAGGAGCACATCCAGTGTCAGCTGTGGGAAGCACGAGAGGCTCGAGCCATTTGCTCTCAAGTGCATCCTGAGCACGGGGACCGAGCTCCAGCAAGCGACGGGGTACTCACCATCTCGCGGCGTGGGCGGTGTCTGAGTGAAATAACTGTTGGGCTTGTCTGCAAGGAAACAAAAAACACAGGGCGGTCAGCAGTTCCCTTTTGCACGCTCTCCCCCTTCTTCCCCCTCCCCAGACCTCTGGCCACAGCTCCCCAGCAGTTTTCGGGCCAGCATTTCATCCCTTCGGCACACGTGCCCTGCTCAAACAGGCAGCGACTCCCAGGGAGGTCCTGCAGCAAGGAGGGAGCAGGACAGAAGCCAGAAGCTCTGCTTCTGTATCAATGGAGCATCTCTGGCTTGGGATCTGGCAGCAGCCCTCTTCTGCCTGGCAGGGCTGGGGCTTGTCTCAGCCCGTTGTGTGCCATTTCACCGGGGCTACGATGCAAATCGGGCTGTGTCTCACCTCTCACACAGGCAACCCGACCTGGGCACTGTCTCACCTCGTCATTTGGGTCAAGCAGGACAGCAGCAAGGGATGCTGCAGTCTCCAAGGGAAGAAGGTGGGAGAAAGGGGTAGCCTAGGGCAGCAGGAAGGAAAACCTCCCATGGACATGACCCAGAACAAGGTGGCACAGCCTCGCCACCCACCAGCCCTCTACATTTGGGCAACCTCTGATTAAACAGAAGAGCGAGAAGATTTCCACTCAAGCAGCTGGTTCCACAGAGCCTGCCATCCTGAGTGGGAAACACCCTAAAATCAGCATCCAACTGTGCTCTGCTCCCTGTTAAGTGATGTCCCCAGGGCAGCAAAGCCAGGCTGTGGCAGAGGACACACCACTCTTTACTGTCCACCCTTTTTCCTTACCATCACCTGGGCCTTGCTCCTGCCAGTGCTTTTTAAATGCATTTGGGTATTTTACAGTTTTACACATCTTTTTCTTTGTTTTTTTAATTTTTCCTCTCTAACCACCCACACACAGCATGGGAAACAGCGCATCCCAAAGCCAGGCTGGAGGATTTGCCTGCCCTCTAAAGGTTTTTTTCTCACAGCAGGTGTTTGGCACTTGCCAGCATCAAGGAGGTCAAAGACACCGCTCCACGATGGAGTCTTCCTCCGCAGGCTGTGCCTGGAGCAAAAGCCAGGCAGTGGGAGGGTGAGCACCTGCACAAGGATGAGGCAACAGAGGAGCACGGTGCCTCCAGCAGCCGGCAATCTGGGGATGTGCCCACACCCAAGGGTGTGACCTCTCCGCAGCCACACCAGGGATCAGATCAACAGCCTCGGGGGAAAAATCCCTCCCACCCAACCCTCCTCCAGAGAGCAAAACAGTGTAAGGGATCCTGGAGCAGCCAAGGAGACACAGCTCCCACCCATCACATACAGTGACAGGGACACGAGGTTGTAACAAGGGAGCAGCAGAAGTCCCTGGCCAGGGCAGGACTTGTAGGAGCCCATCTTCTGCCCTTCACCCCTTAAAACAGTCCTGCAAGTAGACTGACTGCATCCTCCTCCCCAACCCTCCTGGCCAAGGAGCATCACCCGCACTCAGACCTCAAGCAGCAGGTTGGGAGACACAGCACGTCGGGGCCAGGGTGTGGGTGTGGGTGTGTGTGTGGAATGGGATACGGGACACAGAGGGTGCTGTCAGAGCTGAGAGCGCGAGCACGGTGGGGAGCTGGAGCCCACGCACACCCGCCCGCCTTCGCAGCTCTGCTGTTCTGGGCCAACATCATCTCAGGGAAAAGTGGGGCAGAGCTGCAGAAAGGGCTGTCGCTTCCCCAGCTTCTCCCCCCAAGACGGCAGAAGGCAAGCGATGAGCGTCTGGGAGCAGGGTGAAATTCAGCCCAAGAGCTGGCAGCCTTGGGAGGGCTGCCCTGGCACACCGGCTGACCTAACCCCTGCCTCTCCCTCC
This sequence comes from Jacana jacana, assembly GCA_013400555.1. Classification (NCBI taxonomy): domain Eukaryota; kingdom Metazoa; phylum Chordata; class Aves; order Charadriiformes; family Jacanidae; genus Jacana; species Jacana jacana. The sequence goes on from VZTM01007488.1 coordinate 155,235, forward strand.
CCTGCGCCTCCCGCGCGCCCGAGGACACCTACAGTTGTTGAGGAAGAGCAGGACAGCAAATCCCAGAGTCGAGGTGGCCAGGAGGATGAGGCAGATGTTGCAGGGGATCATGAAATATCGCACCACCAAGGAGACCTTATGCTGGTACATCCGGTCCCGCTCCAAGGCCCCCGGCGCCATGGGGTACTGGCAAGCCGTCATGCTCGGCCGTCACGCTGCAGGCCAAAGCTCAACCCGCCACCGACCCATCCAAGGCAGAGTAGCCACACAGCTCATCACATGGATCCCTCTTCTCCCCCCCCTCCCTGGCCGTCTTCCGTAGCCACAGGATTTAAGTTTTCCCAGAGGTTCCCATCCTCCGCTCACAGGAGGGCAGGGTGGGCCAGGGGCACCTTCAGGAGCAAGAATTTGTCCCCACATCTGCCATCTCAGAGGCACAGCCGAGGGGTCAAGTCCGAGCCTGCTCCAAAGGGACACCCACAGTCCTGTGGGCTCAGCAATCCCTCTTCCAGCCTGGGAGGTCTCAATCCACACCTGCCTGCAAAAAGCAAACTAATCCACCCCAGGCAAAAAGTGCTGGGAGCTCAAGTTCTGCGGCCAAGCCCACTGGGATGAGAACAAGCCGCTACTGGTGCAGGAATAGCACCAACACCGACACACACCGGCTCCCGAGAGCAGGGCTGGGACAGAGACATGGGACCCCTCGCAGCCTCGGCAGCATCCGTATCCTCTTGGCAGGGATGGGAAGGAAGGTCTCGCTGCCCCGGCAGCGTGTGGCTGCCCCTCGTCTCCCCGCTCGGGCTCCACACCAGCCTCGCTGAGCTTCCCCCCGCTGCCCACGCGTCTCCTCCGGAGCAGGCAATTCCACGCTCACCGGCTTCTGACCCTCCGGGCCAGCTCCTGGCAGCCGAGAGCAGCCCAAGGATGCCGCTCAGTTATCCCACCCCCCGGGTGAAGGCAGGCTCTCCCACTTCCACGCCGAGGCTCCTTTCACAGCCGCTGCACATCCATCCCTGCTGGGCTCTGCTTTCCTCCGGGGCAGCCGATGCACAGCGTTCCCCTGCCGTCTCCCCTCCTCCGGCAAACCGGGCGCCAGCTCTCCGGTACCCACCAAACCCGCCGGTGAGCAAGAAGGGACCGTAGCCCGGCTTCTCCCCCTCGGTGGGCTGCTGCCTCGCAATCCTCGTTGGCAGAGAGCAACGCTGCCCAGCACGGGGACCGTCGCCGCCACGGCTGGGACAGGCCAGGTCCTCTCCTCACCCCGTTGTGACATGCCAGTCCTTCCCAGAGAGGGTCCAGCTCCCGGCGGAGCCCGGCATGGAGAAGCGGTGATAGCGATGGGAGCAGCGGCTGCCCTGGGTG
>VZTM01007488.1:156726-244306 GCA_013400555.1 Jacana jacana
AGAGGGGGAGGGTGGGGGTGGTGGCGATGGAAGCCCCTCTCCCTGCCCGGAGAGCCAATTCGCCCACTCGAGGTGCTGAGAGGCGGAGAAAGCCCTTTCAGCTTTCCCCAGCATCGCTCCCGGAGGGGGACAAGCCCCCCCACCCCCTCCGGGACAGTAGCAAAGCCAGGCAAAAAGCAGGGGCAGCCCCTAATTACTGTTTTCTAGAATATTTATTCTAGGGGGAGGCAGGCACACCTGCACACCCCAGGTAGCCCCAACACAAACAAACACCCAGGGGGGCAGGTCCAGGAACCCGCTGAGTGCCCTGAGTCCCAGCAAGGCAGCTGGACCAAGGGAGGAGAGAAAAAAGGTGCTGGGACACAGATGAACCATCAAGCTGTGCTGCTCCCGTCCACCCCTACCTGAGTACTCCTGCCCTTGGGAAGCTGGAGGTCTCTGGTCACTGCTTTCCTTGGGCAGGACACTGCCAGCAAGGGCAGGAAAGCTGCCAAGAGGAGAGCTGGGCTGAAAGCTAGAGGAAGGTCAGGGCCAAGAGCCAGATTTCTTGAGCGAAGCTCCTGCAACAGGGCAAGAGCAAACAGCCCTGCTACAGCCCAAGCAGCCCAAGCCTAAAGGCAGCAATATCTGGTGCCCACAAGCAAAGCCCAGGCTCCCTCCCAGGACCTCTACTCCATACTCGCTCCCCACAGCATCTCTCCAGGCTGAAGACCCAAGTCTGGTGGGACAACATCCCTGGCAATAGACACAGCTCCCAGCAAGCTGGTTCCCTGCCCCACCGTACCTGCCACATCTTTTCTAAGGCACCATGGTCCTGAGCAAACAGGCTGAGCTCTTCCTCACCGTGGAGGAAGAAAGCAGTTCTGGAGACTATGAACAAAACCCTGTGAGAGGAAGGCTCTCTCTGATTCCAGAACCACCCAAACACAAGAAGTCTGGACTGACTATATGCAGTTTCAGAGGCTGGGTTTATCATCCAAGCCATGGGACAGGAGGATCTTACAGCTTCCTTGTCACCCAGGTGCTGCAGAGGGGCTGTCTGTACCCTGCTGTGTCATGAGCAAGGCAAGGAAGGAGTCCTCAAACACCTTCCCCCACGCTCGTAGGGGAAGATGAGCACTGTGGAGATGCAGCAGTGGGCAACCCCACTGTGGTCAAACTGGGAAGCTCACTGCAGAGAAGCTGCTTGAAGTTCCTCCCATCTCCCCCTGCTCGGCACTGACCAGGCAGGTGCCACAGCTAAGAAAGGAAGCAGAGCTTCCACATGGCCTCTGCTGGTGGCCACCATGGCAGACCCAGGCCATGGTGTTGCCCCATGGCTTGTGCAGGGTTCTCCTCTCCCATCGGGATGTCCGGGTGCTGCAGCTCCATGAGAAGCAGCTGGTCTGCCAGTGACTCCGGCTGCAGGGACATCCTGGGGGGGGGTGGTGGTGGTGGTGGGGTGGCCAGCTGGGTGGCCAGCAGGATTCCCACCACCCACTCCTCAAAAAGGCAACAACACCTTGAGATGGGAGAACAACCCTCGCTGGCAGCACGTACCCCCCACCCCTCCCAGCCCCATCCTGCTCTTGCCACGCTGCCACTCTCCCTCCTTCTCTCACCTTGGCAATTCACCCACAGCCTGAGGGACACAAACACCAAAGCTGAATCCACCCACTCCCCCTCACTTCCCACTGGGAGACACAGAGGAGACTGGGTGGTCCTCCAGCAGAGCATCTCAGGTACCCTGAGTGAGCAGGTTGCAAGGTCTCCTGGTGGGACTGGCACAAGCTGCCCTACGGCTCCACCACAAAGCCATGCTGCTCTTCTGCTGGAGACATGGGCTGGGAGCATGCTGGGAGTCCCAACACCTGAGGTGCAACTTGCCAAGAGCAGTACAGGGGAGAAGAAAGAGGGAGAAGGGTGGAAAGAAATCCAAGTCACGTCCCAGACATTGCTCCTCTTTAAACCTGCATCGCTTCCTCCCCTCCCAGAGGACACGCAGAACACGATCTCAGCTTGCTGAGGCACGGGCTGCATCCTAACCACCCTGCCAGGAGGAGAGCCCACACAGAGCAGGGGGCCTGATGGCCTCACCTCCGAGCAGGAAGGCAGATGGGCATTCACTCCGGGAGCCATTCTCTTCCTGACACACACAGGGGCTGTGAAGAGGCCCCGAGAGCCCAAGTGCTATGAGTTCCCAGCAGAAAACACTCTGCCAAGTTGTCTCTCCCAAGCAGACAAGGAGCTCCCAAGCCAGGAACCCATCTCTGGAGCCCCCTCACAAGGAAAGCCCTCTGCCAGGGAGCGTGCTGATGAGCCTGGTGAAAAGGGCTCCTCGGCCAGCACCAGAGGCCACCAGGTTGCCTCCTGGAACATGACACAACACCCCTCCCTTTGCCAGGGATGAGACATGGCTGAAGACGTCCTGGCAACTGGACAGAGATCCCTAACCTCACCGTGCACAGAGTCCTTCACCTCTCCAACCCAGTGTTTTCCCCCTCAGAGGGTACTCTCAAGTCCCCATCGCTGCTGCCCCATTTCCAGTACCTTCCCCAGCTACTGCAGCTCCCTGGGGAATTTCTGGAGCATCACTCAAGAAGGCAAGACCTTCCCCAAAAAGCAAGCAGAGCGCCCTGGCCCTTGGTCCCCGTGTGGCCAGCTTGGCCTGCTCCTGCATCCCCTTCTGCTCGGGGACATAGGTGCCAAACTCCTGCCTGATGCCATCACCAGGGCACTTGCCATGCTGATGCTGACCCAGCAGCAACCCTTTCCCTGCCTTGGCCTGCTCTGCAGCCCCTGGGGTAGGGCTTCAGACCATGCTCCCCTGGCAATCCCAGCACATGCAGGCTTGGAATAAAGGAAAAAAAATCCCCAAAGGGAAGCAAGGGCATTAGCATCCTCCTGTGTGCATGTTTACACATGCAAATCAGCCACCAAACAGTCCTCCCTTTCTTCCTAGGTCTGCCAGGACTCTGTCCCCTCCAGCCATTTGGGGGCCACTCTTAGGGGCAGCACTGATGAGCAGATCTGAACAGCCTTTGTGTCCTGGGGGTGGCAGGTCCAGAATCCAGCATGGGCAGATCTGGCTCATCGCCCTCTAGGGAAAGACCAAACCCTTGCATCTGCGCCACTTGAGAGCCTTTCAGATGAGACTCTGTAATCAAAAAAGCCATTTGCACTGAAGAGACATCACACTTGCCTGGTCCATCCATTTAGGTCATCCTTTGTGTCCACAACCGCCCTCCTACCCAGAGCTGGCTGCATGTAGACACCCCTGTACCCCCTAGGGCATTTCACAAGTACCCCCATCCTTTGGAGCCAGCTACAAGCACGCAGGGACAGCCAGTCTCCAACCCACTCCCTCTGCTGATCGTGCCTTTCCCTTTACACTTCTGACACCAGCACATGAATGACCAGGCAGGAAAATATAGCAAGACCAGACAAGGTGAAAAAGCATAGAAAAAAAAAAACCCCAAAAGGCTGCCTTTGGCTCCATTACCTCAGCTCAGAAGTGGCCACCAAACCCAGCAGCACTGGACACACACCACCAGCTCCAGGCCAGTCTGGTGGAAAGAGGTAGCTGTGCATGCACCAAAGCACCCAAGACATGAGGAGGGGATGGTTGCTCAGCCCCCCTCCCAGTAACTCCACATCTGGCTCAGTTTGCACAGGGATATCCCAGCTTGGCCAGCCCTGGGTAGAGGGGACTTGTCCCTCAGACACCCCAAGGTTCCAGAGCAGTCCATCATCCCTGCTCTCAGTGTTCCTCCCTCTTCCTCCTCCTGGGGGCTGGAAGGAGCCCAGCTGAGGCTGCAGGTGTTTGGAGGAGGGCAAGTCCCAGCAGGGTGCAAGGAGCAGAAAGTCACCACATCTGCCAGAAAATAAGAAGAGGGAGGGACAGGGGACAGCGTAGCATCCCTTAGACACAGCTGCTATTCCCTCTACCGCTGGCAAGAAAACATTCTCTTTCAGCTCATCCCTATTCCCCCCTGCCCAGTTTTCTAAATGAAAGCGTTGAGTGCATTAAAGGCCTCCGTGTGGTCACCAGCCAGTCTAAAGCCTGGTGCCATTAATGGCTCTGTTTCTGGGCTTTCACGGCAAGGATGTCACAGCTGCTGCCAAAATGCAGCAGCCAGGCGACAGGGGCTGGGTAGTTTCATCCTCCTGCTTTCTGAAGCGTGGAGCTGGCAGGAGACACGTCCTCCTCCACGTCAGCTGCCCCACACCTCCGCGCTGACCTCGCAGGGGGGTGACATCTCCTGGGACCCCCCCAACATCCTTGAGCCGCTGGTTACTTGGGAAGAGATAACCCCAGCAGGAGACACCTTTTAGGTTTCCTTCCCCTCCCCAGTTCTGCCCACCAGGCACCAGATACAGCCTGCGCCACCAAGAAAAACCCCTCAGTGCTGCTTTGGGATGTGACTGACAGCCGCCAATCTCTCCTTCCTCCCAGAGCTAGGGACCTCGTGGAAGCCCCCAGCTCCTGCTGTTGCCAGGCTGATTCCCCCACCTGGCTCCCTTCTCACTAATCCTGTTTGGCAGGGAGCTAATTGGGATTTATCTGACAGCACCCAATTGCCTAGAGAGCCATTTTGCGCTTCCTCCAGGGAGGGGGAAGAAGAGGAGGAGGAGGAGGAGGAGGAGGGAGCCTGCAGAAGGCGTTTGTACATTCTCCTTTCCCCATCCCCTCCTGCAGTTTTACAGGCTAATTACCAGCATTACAGAGAAAGGAGCGGGAGGGGGAGAAAGTGGGGATTTTAATTATTTCATTTAACACTTGGCAGGACCCAGCTTGACTCCTGCTGAGCAGCGCTTGGAAATAAAGAGCTTTTAAACCCTATCAATGGGAGACAGGGGAGCGGGAGAACCCTATCAATGGGAGACAGGGGAGCGGGAGATGGGGCTGGGGTGGTCAGCCTGGCGGCAGGGCTGGCATGTGTGTGCTGGGAGTGGAAAGGGGTGTTAATCCCACACCATTCCCAATAAACAGCCGTGCTGGAGGACAAGGGGAGCGGGGCTGCCTCCCATGAAGAGGAGGCGTGTGTGTCTCTGTGTGTGTCCCCATTTAATGACTCTGTCTTGAAACAGCCCCCTTGCTACCACAGACACTGGAGCATCTTCCAGAGGTGTTTAAGGATGCTCTGGCATGGAGCATGCATATCCTGGGAATGCAGGTCACTTTCTCCCAGCACTATAGGTTCTCCCTCCCTGAGCTGAAACACCACAGCCTGTCCACATGCTGTGGGGCAGGACAGCCTCTCTGTTAACACGTGTCCCCCCACAAAGCCCACCACCTCTTCCACCCCCATATGCACAACAAGGTTTGCACACAGAACTGGGTGGCCAGATCTAAAAGGGCAGGCCTGCTGCCCCAAAGCAGACCCAAGGGAGGGGGGTGACAGCACTAAGCCACACAGCTCCCTGTGGTTCTGGCCAAAGAGCCCAAGTGCTCTTTTTTCCACCCTTCTCATCCTTTGCTTTTGCACAAACAAACCATGTGACTGCTCACACAACTGCTGGCACCTGCACTCCTGGGCCCTGCGAGCCCAGTTTGCAGGCTCCAAATGAGGCAACTGGGCTTGCACCCACATCCCAAGAAGACTTTCCAGACCAAGGTACTGAGCTAGGGATGTCCTGCCTTCAGTAGCCACTGCCTCCCTCTTCTGTGGTTCCCAGGAGAAAACCATTTCCGCTGGCTTACTGGGCTGTCAGGACAACTGTAGGACACGCATTCAGGAGTGATGCTGGGAACAGCACCCAGGCTGGAAAGGGGAGACCCGGGGTGATGCTGACCCCTCAAACCTGTCCCCTCACTTTCTGCTGATGCTCTGAGAGCATCCGGGGCTGGCTGTGCGGCCGCAGAGACTGGAGATGTGCTCTGAGCTGCAGCCTGGGATGCGAGCCCGCAGCCCTCGGCTCCTCAGTGGGCTCACACTGCCACCTGCCGCCCTCACCAACCCTGCCATCCTGCCAGAAATGGGCTGAGAGCCGAGCTGCGAGCCCCTGGCATCTCCACCATCACCCCAGGGCAGGGGGATTGGAACTTGATGATCTTTAAGGTCCCTTCCAACTCTAACCATCCTATGATTCTATGGCATCTCTGCTGACAGGGCATGGAGGGGGCGATGCTAGAGCAACCTGAGGGTGATGAGGAAGGGACGCCTCTCCCCTCACTGGGGGACAAACAGACCTTTCAAACACCTCAGGGGGCAAACAGACCTTTCTAACACCTCAGGGACTACAGTCTGCCCTGAACTCAGGGTCTACAGGAAAGACGGGGAGGAACTCTTTATCAGGGAGTGTTGCGACAGGACAAGGGATAATGGTTTCCAACTGGAAGAAGGGAATTTAGTTATTAGGAAGAAATTTTTCACTCAGGGTGGTGAGATCCTACCCCAGGTTGCCCCGAGAAGCTGTGGCTGCCCCATCCCTGGAAGGGTTCAAGGCCAGGCTGGATGGGGCTTTGAGCAACCTGGTCTGGTGGGAGGTGTCCCTGCCCAGGGCAAGGGGTGGCACTGGATAGTCTTTAAGGTCCCTTCCCACCCAAACCATTCTATGACTCTGTAATTTACATTGTCCTGTGGCTACTCTTTCCCAGAGACATCACTAACTCCCTCCACCAGAGGAAGGGCCTTGCCTGACTACTGGAATGGTTGAGAGGGAATCGTCCAAATCTTCCACCTCTCCGTGTGCTGACTGAGTTGGCTGAGCTGAAAGACATCACTTCTGCCAACCCTCTTCCAAATGCACACCAGTTGCTTTGCAAGCTGATGTAAACTCGCTCATCTGCAAGGGGGGCGTGAGGATCAGCTGGTGTGGCAGCGTTCCTCAAGGATATGATAGCATGGAGGGGGGTGCAAATGGGCAAAAACAGCAGAAAACAAATGATGAAACAAACCTAGAGCACATTTCTGGAGCAAACACCCAGCAGGCTAAAATTAGCCTGCGTCCCTGGCACTCCGGATACCTTCCCACCAGGAAAGCTGCTGTCACCGGAGTGCTTCCAGAATGGCATCCTTCAGCAATGGGAGGTGGGGTATGTCTCATACTGGGTCTGCCCAAAAAAACAGCATTGGCTGGAGTTAGGGTTCTGCCAGGAACCTTACAGGGGCCTCAGAGTCCTAAAACCACATCATCAGAGCCCAAATGGTGAGATGAGAAAACACATCATGAGCCAGGTGTACAGAGAGTAAGGTGTACAGAGAGTATGAAAGCAGAGATACCTCACTGAACACCTCAATTCCTACCCACTCTGGGAGCTGAGTAAAGACAGTGGGAGTGATGCAGGAACCACCAGCACAGCAGGAACCACCAGCACAGGCGAGACATCCCAGCAGCAGCAGCATCCTGTGGCCAGGCCGGCTGTACAGACTGCTGCAGGCAGAGGGAGCGCTAGGAGAAATATTCAGGGAAGGAAAAGACCTGCCAGCCTTCAACCAGAGCTGCTAGAGCAGAACCTGAATGCCAAGCCATGGGGCAGCTCTTTGCCACACCATGGGGCAGCTCTCTGCCACCTCCTTCCAGCCAGGGCTCCTGCTGGGGAGCAGCCAGTTGCTCCCAGTTCAGCTGCACACCTCAAGCTGCTCCCAATCCTGGCCCAGGAGTTGAGTCACACCAGTCAATCTCTCCCAAGAGGCAGCCTGGCTACAGGAGACCCCACACCGGCTAAAAACTACACCTGCACCCTCAAGGGATGCTGTGGCCAGCCATAGAGACAGGGCATGGTGCTACTGCAGAGCAGCTCGGTCGTGGCTGTGTCCAACACCCATCACAGACCAGAGCATCAGCCCTGGGCTCTGGTCCAAGCAGAGCTTTGTTAACCGCTTCCCAGAAAGCAGACAAAACCACAAAAGCCACGGAATGGTGCGAGACAAGGCCTCCTGGGAACACGCAGTGCCAGACTCAGCAGCATGGCACCGTCCCCTCCGGCAGCGCAGGGGAGGAGATGCAGCCCATCACCCAGCTCAGACAAAGCCAGGACAGGCTGCTTCCCCCAGGGAGAGCAAACCCCCCCCTCACACCCTGAGCTTACCCAGTAAGGTGAAGAGAAGCTTAAAGCATATCATTAGGAAGGAGAAAGGAAAGACAGCCAGTGTGCTCCCTGGGGAGGAGGGCAACGGCTCCCATTGGATCGGGAAGGCAAGGAGAGCCACAAAGTCCTAGGGAAGGAGGGGAAGGGAAGGGACACCCTTTCTCTGACCAACTACTTAAGTCAAGGGGCTTAAACGTTGGATGGGGACACGGTAAGGGGGAATGGGCAACCCTGGGAAGCCAGACCCTTTTTCTCCTGCCCGTTTGCTGTCTGGGAGAGCCAAAAGCAGTTAGGATCCAGCTTCCATGCTGTCAACCTCACACCTTTGTGCCGGCGTTGTGAGCAGTGAATGGCACCCAGGAGGAGAGCAGAAGGCTCTCCGCTCGGTTGAGGCTTTTCAGGGCTGAAAGGCATGGAAGCATTAGCCAGCAGGGGATGCTGTCGGCTTGGATTGCCGCTCTCCTTGTTCCTCCTCAACCCAGAGAGGCCCAGGGTCCAGGCCAGGAGTAGGCAGCTTTCAATAAAACTTTTATGCTCCTCTGTTCCCTCTCCAGTGCCTTTGCAGCAAGGGCACACAAGTGCCGGTCTGCACACTACAGCCTATACATTATACATAACGAGGGGCACAAAACAGGGAGGTTTTGTGTGGAGGGGAGGGCGTGGGGGGCAGAAATACAGCAGCACTACCTTGAAACAGTGCACCAGACCCAGCTGGTCCAGTCCTGGTGGAACTCCTTTTTTCTCAGTTCAGTAGGGTATGACATAGCCAGCACCAATGCCCAGACCAAGGTTAGGTGAGCTGCCACCGCTCGGTCCCACCCCACGTCCCCCCAAAATGCCATCTGCTTATGCAATGATGCAGGTAGAGTAGGTCAGCAGTGAACCTAGAGGTCCTCAAGACAAGCACAGCGTGGGCAGAGGAGCAGACCCCACATCAAAGCTGGTGCAGAGAAGCAGTTGCATACCCTGAGCCGGCCATACAAGCAGGGCACAGCTGTGTTCGTGGCAAACACAGCCCTTGGACCACTTGCCACGGCAGAGCAGCTGCCCAAGTATGCTGGAGAGGGGCAGTGACACCAGGAGACACTGCACTTGCCCCATCCTCCATCCCCACAGAGGTCTGGGCATGCAGGGGGAAGGCGTGAGATGAACCGCCGAGCCCCAACCGCATGCCAAGCGCCTTCCTTACATACGCTCCGTATCCACAGCCACCGAACAAAGGAGCTTGGCCACGAGGCATTGGGGATGCCAGGATTCCCAGCACCAGGGATCACAGGGAAGCGGGCAGCCGGCCAAGCCTGCAGCCACGTACACCCTTCGCCCGCTAAGGGCTGCTCTCGTCAGCCGGGGCACACACAGGGTTTGGTTTAATGACTGGGTTTCACTGCTTAAAACAACTGCCCGTGCAGATGGTGGCTGAGGAAGGGACAAGCCACCGCAGACACGGTGCAGGGCAGGCCAGGGGACCAGAGCAGAAGTGACAGGAATACCTTGGGGGCTTTCGATTCGTGCCCACACTTCAGTTGCTTTTTGCTAGAAAACTGCCCAGAATGGTCTGTGGTGTGTTTGTCCCACACCTGCAGCTTCAGAGCTTAGCCAAGAAGGGGGGCACACACAGCCCCTGCCCTTGACCTGTTCTGGCCTCCTTGATTAACTACATCAGGTGCCACCACAACCTTCCCCCAGGCCAGGTCAACAGCCAAACCCGTCCGCTTTCCCCCCACTATGAGCTGGGACAGCGCTCTCCCCCACCCTCCCCAGGCAGCTGGTGACAGTGAGAGGCTGAAGATGGAGTTGGACATGAGACAAGTGCTAGGTGAGAAGTGTCCTTAGATCACAGTTTGGTGCCCACTGCACTCCAGAGGCTTGGTGCCACACCAGTTGGAGCTTGCCAGGACAGTGGCAATCCCAATTGAGCCCAGGCAACAATATCAGGCTGGGCAAGGAGGAGGCAAGAGGGGAAAGCAGTTCTTCAAACTGTGATCTAAAAGCAATAGCTCCCTTCCAGGAGAGGGCACACTCTGCAGCCAAGAGGCTGTGGGGATGGGTGAGCCCTGTACCCACCTCTAGAAGGTTTCTATTGCTCCAGCACATCCTGGGTGGATGGAAGAATGAGAAGGACTAGTCAACAACTCTGATGGTGGATGGAAAAAATGGTTGGTTTGGTTTTTTTTTTTGTATGACACACCACCACTTACCAGCAAGAAGCTTCCTATGTTCTTTAGAAAGCAGGGGAGGAGAAAAAGGAGAGAACAAAACAGTTAGAAACAAGAAAACAGACAGCTGACCCAAAGCTTTCCTCCCCAAGCCCCCTCCTCCACTGTCCACACAGCTTCCATCCACCTCTTCCAGCCCTTTCCAGGCAGCCTCAGGCAATAACTCCCAAATCACCCCAGAAGATTGTGGCTGGATCACAATCTTTTTAATGACCTTTTAAACCCATTGATTTAAACACCTTCCACGGCACAACTTGCTCCCCAGTCTGCAGATACCCAGAAAACAGCTGGAGCCTGATGTTACTGGTGATACCGCACACTGCAACAGCTCAACAAGGCAGACACAGGGAGCCTCAGAACCAGAACACTAAATATGTGCAAATGGCAACAACCAGAACCCCATCAGGAAGATCTCAGCATCGACCATGGACGACCAGCCACGCCACACGAGCAACTGGATTAGATACCACTGCCAGTTTGACCCATGGAGAAAGCCCATGCTCTCTCCGTACCAGGCCAGCTAAAAGAGGTCCTGGAGAATCTAACAAGTGCAACCAAAGACTCAGAAGCCAACATTGATTAACTGTTAAACTTCGTGTCTCCTTGTCAATAGATGGCTTTCTGAAACCAAACTCAGAATTTGGAAATATTCAGGACCTAAGACTGGAGCTACCTGCAGCCATGCCAGCTTCCCAGTACAGGCTACCCAGGATCAGATGTTTTCCATTCAACTCAAAGGGGCACATCCTTTACCTCCTGCTCAGGGGGCACCACCTGGGCTGGAACTACTTTTGAAGTCTGGGAAAGAGGAGCACAAGATGAAACGAGGTTCTCAGCACACAGGATGAAGGGTTAACAGTCAAACAGCTGAGCATTTGAATAGCTGTGCTGGAGCACAGCTTATTTATCTGCAAGCAATTTATGGCCCTGTAGAAGCCCTGTAACCATTAGAGCATTCATTCTAGATGCCTGCGGAAATCAGAGCGGTCGTCACAGCCAGGTCTGTGTCCTACCAGGACGTGGGTACCTCCTAGTGTGACATGCAACTCTTAACTCCTCTTTTGTCTTCCACCTGCCTCCTCTCGGGACCACATGTTGGCTGCCAGAGAGTTAAGAGCAGGTTGGAATGTGGAGTACTTGGTGCTTCTTGGGTGCTTTTCTCAGGCTGGATGCTCAAAGGCTGCTTGAAGGAGGACCAGGGGAAGCATGGCCAGATGTGTGGGGTGCTGGGGACAGAGGTGGGTGTCCCCAGGGAAAGGGAGTGTGCTGGGCCAACACAGCAGAGGAAATGGAGGAGGAAGACAGGGATGCAGCTGGAATGGAGATCCTCACCCGCTGCCCCGGTACCCGGGCTGAGGGGCACTGAGGCCTCCCCACCGTGCTCTGCATGCCACATTAGCAGCAGCTCCCACAATGGGCTGTGGGACATGGGTAATGTGACACTGTGAAGAGCCCTGACAGCTCACTGAGACTATTAGGGGAAAAACAAAGTGAGCATTGAGGGCTGGAGACGGCCCCATGCCAAGGAAGTGACGTGCAGCCTTCTCCATTGGCAACCGGGAGCCCTCTCGGCTCTAAGCTGTTGGGAGATGAAGGGAAGAAAGGAAGAGGGGAAAACAGCTTAAAAATATCCCAGTTATTTTGGGATTTTAATTTATAAAAAGAGGAAGAAAAACAGAAATGAAAGCCAAGCCCCCGTGGCCAGCTCTGGTGCAGATGAGATGTTAGTGTCTGGCTGCAGGACTGCAGCGCTCCCTTCCCCTCCTTTGCTCCGGTGCCTCTAAATTAAAATGATGGGGATTGTGCTACCTCCATCACTTCTTTTCGTCACTTGGCAGAAGAGATGGCTCTTCTGGACCCCTGGAGCACCTCAGGAGAGCCCTGCTGTCGACATGAAAGGAAGACAGGAGCTGCAGCAACGCCTTTGGGACAGCAGAATAGGGTTGATTTTGCCACTGCGCAGGGAAGGGATAAAGGGCTTTTCCTGGGACCTTCAGGTACAGAAGCCCTGGGGACAAGGTGAGCTTGGCTGGGGTCTCCACGAACCTGTCTGCCCAGGGTGTTTTGGGGGATTCAACTCGACCACTAGCCCTTGCCAAGGGAGAGGACACGAATGTCGGTGTAAGACAGAGGCAGCCACTGCAGGAACAGAACACGGGCAGTTGTTAGGTGCTAGGGGGGGACATTCCTGTTGAGTAGGAGAAGTCTCAGGTCCCCAGGTCCCCCGTCTTTGATGTGTGAGTGTCACCACGGCACGGGCATGGTGGCAGAGAGCCAGCAGCCGCCTGGCAGCAGCCACCACACGATGCTCGGTCACACACCATTTACTGCACACACAGCACTTCTCACCCCGAGCAGGGCCGCCCTGGCACCCAGGGGAACCACCACCCACCACCCCCAGCAGGGCACCACGTCACTCCACTGTGGTCCAGACCACATCCCCTAACGTGCACAGGACAAGTGAGGAATGGCAGCAGAGGGTGCACAGCACACACACAACAGCGGGCAAGATGGAAGCGAAGACCTTGCTCCCCATGTGCCAAAGCACACCATTCCCAAAGCAGCACCTTTTCTTTCAGGTCCCCTTGCAGCACACCCTAAGGTGTTTGGACCCTTGGGTCCAGCTGGAGTTCTGTCACTTCTGCCCACCCAGTAGTGACCGGAGCTTTCATAGCCAGATACCAAACCCTGATGTTCACTGGGACTGCAACAGCAGTTGCTTTTCACAGTCCACAGAAAACTAGAGGAGTGAGATGACGACAAAGAGAAGATGAAGTTGCCTGGCCAAGACCCCCCCAGAGCTGCCAACTGCAGTGCTGCAGCCCTGAGAAACAGGAATTGGAGCTTTGGAGCACCAGGACAAGAGCCACGAGTGCTGCTCCAAGTCCAAATCCCACCCGGCTGCAGAACAACAGGGAGGAGCAGATGAGATGAGCTCCACATGGATGGAGAAGAGGGTAAGTGTTCCCAGTAAGTGCCGGTAGTTCCAGTTTATGGGTCAGAAACAGAATCTCACAAGGGTTAAGGCACTTGAGACGCACTCACTCGGGCTGGTGTTGTCAGAGCAAGACTGAACACTTGACCCCAAGGAGCCAGAAGTTGCCAGTGACTCACAGAGGTCACTGAGCCCAAGGCGGCCTGGACCGCTCTTCTGCTCAGCAACAGCCATCCCACCCACCCACACAGTGCTGCTCCAGCGCCAAGGCCACCGGATGGGAGTCCTGGACAGCCCAGCACCTCCCCAGACACTGACCTGCAGAGCTTCCACCCAGCAAGCTCCTGCTCCTTCTTCCTAATGCTCGGGAGATCACACCAGCCTGGCTGGGTACACGCATTACCACCCCTCTCCTTTTTAGAACAAAAGTGCAATTGAGATGAGTAACCCCAGAGCCTGTCCTGCCTTTCAACTTCAGCAAATTTCACCAGGCTTTCATTTCCCCCCCCCCCCACCTCATTGTGCCGTGGCTTAAGGCAGCGGCTGTTAACATCAAGAAGGGGGAAAATATGTTTATTTTGCTCTATGTTAAGTAAAACAAAAAGGAAAGGAGAGCAGGAGGCTCCATTCCAAGGTCAGGCACTTGACTGCAGAAAGTTTTCCTGGACAGAAACACAGTCAGGGCTGGGGAACGCACTCCAGCTTTGCAGAGAAGCAACGCGGAGCGGGAAGCTGGTGCTGGTGCTGTGCCATTCTGTGCCTGGGGACCACAGGCCAGGCACGCAGCCATGGCTGGAACAAGGCAGACCTATCTCTTTGGAGCACCCAGGACATGCTTTCTGAGTTACTCCTGCCAGGAGCAGAGCTGTTATGTCATGAAGAGTGGTGCTTCTGAGAAACCATGTGTGACTTGGACAAGTCACCCAACACAGCTGCTGCAAGGCTGGAACTATCTCCTGCCTAACAGCTCAGTTCCTGAGACACTGATCCAACACATACTCCAGACCATTTCCCAGAAAGAAGCGTTTTCCAGTGAGAAAAACTTACCAAGGCAAGCTGTCCTCCAGGAAAACCCTGCCTGGAGATCCCAACCTGAAGAGGAGGACCTGTGAGTCGGCCCTTGCAGAAAGACAACCTCTAGCCAAACACAGGCTCAGCCCCGGGGCTCCACACAGGACCAGAGGCTCCTCTGCAAGTCTTCCTCCAAAAGTAGGAACCCATGTCATACCAGTAAAGGGCATGGGGAGTGGACATCACCCACCTGCACCCCAGGTTTACCCAGCCAGTGCACCCAAGGAAGGCCACCTGCAGAGCCAGAAGAACCAGGCTCCAAGGAGCCAGGAAGGATCCCTGATGGATCTCAGGAACCCAACAGCACCATGTTTTCTTTGCCTTCACGCTAACATCCCCGATAAGCCTGCCGGTGAGGTCCAGGTTGGTCTGTCTCATTCCCAAGGAAACAAGCCAAGGGTTCCCACGCCACCTTCCCGCTGCTCAGTGCACAAAAGCAACACAGACTTCCTGAAATCCCTCTCTCCCTGATCCTCCCTACTGTTTCCCTGCATCCTGCTCCAAGGCCACACTGGGGACTGAGATAACAAGGCGCTCAGCTGCCAAAACCAGCAGCCGGAGGGGCCCAGGATCCACGCAAACCTGCCTTCAAACAAAGCCCCCACCTGAATGATCAGAAACCAGAGCTGAAGCCCCGCAGCTCAGGCTTACCTAATCCACGTTAAGCCCAGCATGGGATCTCTGGAAGAGCTTCAGGGACTGGGAATCGAGGTCCCAGTAGACGCAGGTACCCCGTCTCCCAGCCAGCAGCCAGGCTGAGAGCTCAGCCCCCCAGGAACAGGCAGCTCTGCTGCCCCTTCCACATCCAGCCACCCAGACAAGGGGCTGGAGAAACTCAGAATGGCCGGTTTCTCTCCATTTTCATATTAAATCCCTGCTCAAAGACATGAAACCCAAGCAATCACACGCTAAAAATAACAAGAAAAGAGGACATTTCTTCATTTTCTTTGCTGTTGGCACTTAATCTAGAAATTTTCTTAAGTCTGGGGCATCCAGCCGTCCCTGCATTTGTAAATTACACACTAATTAAACACATTACACTCGCTCTCAAAAACATATCAATCAATTGGCATGCGATCAGCAGCCAATAATTGCTGCTGCTGA
The DNA here is from genome assembly GCA_013400555.1 of Jacana jacana. Taxonomy (NCBI): domain Eukaryota; kingdom Metazoa; phylum Chordata; class Aves; order Charadriiformes; family Jacanidae; genus Jacana; species Jacana jacana. Next base: position 172,067 of record VZTM01007488.1, read on the forward strand.
AACGCAGCCTCCCCAGAGAGGTGCAATTTTCGGTGTTAATTGTTTAGGTTTGGCAAGCGAGCTGGGAGCTAACGAGCCACCTTGGGAGGAGGGTGCTGCTGAAGGCAGAAGAGGAGGCAGGGATTTTCCCACCTTCCTCCATTCCCAAGCTCTGAAGAACAGTCCCCAAAACACTGCCAGAATTGAAACCAGATGTGTAGGAAGTGTCTCATTAGCCGTAATTGCTTTGCAAGGATTTGAGGTTTCCCCTCTGTGCCACCACCAAACAGACTTTTAAGAAGCTGCCGCGGGTCGGGTACTGGGATGCACTGGTCGGGGAGGGCGAGGGGGGTAGGAGGAAAAGAGAAAAACCCACAGGGCAGAGTCTCTACTACACTAACATTTTTATTGAAGCCAGGGAAAGTTTACTCAGACCGGGCTGGCTGTAAGCATCGGCCTGTCGAGTGGCAGAGGATCACCACTCTGGCAGATTAAGCTGAAAAAGCTCAGCATCTCAAACCCTCTTTCTCCACTGCGGCTCATCACAGCCAAATGATTCGTGAAATAGCCTCCTGATTAGCTCCCTTGCACCCTCCCTCCTTCCACGAGGGGGAAAACCAGGCACGAGAGGCTCCAGGAGCCTGTCTGCTTCCCCACAACTCCAGGCTGATTAGAGGACCCAGCAGGCGCTCTAGGGCTCTTCCCCAACCCATCCGTCCCCCGCTTGTAATTTCACCTGAGGAGTGATTTTCCTCAGATTACAGGGCTGATCCCTGAACAAATCAAAGCCAAAGACATAAATAAGAACAGGTCAATCAAGTCCTTGCACAGAACTGCAGAGCTGGTTCTGTTCCCCAGAATAAGGAGACCCAAAGCACGGCAGGAGAGCCACGAGCCACCTCAGGGACTGGACCAGACCCCTTCTGCTCAGCACTTGCTCCTGTAGCATCAAGAACCATTCTTTTCCTCCGTGCTGCACAAGTTCCACACACCACCCCCCCATCAGGTGACAAATTACCACCGATTAATTGTACTAAATCATCCCTTTGTTCTGCTCTAGTGGGAGGTGTCCCTGCCCAGGGCAAGGGGGTTCAGAACTTGATGATCTTCAAGGTCCCTTCCAACTCTAACCATCCTGTGATTCTTGTGTGCTGAATTTCAACTTTTTCAAACAAAAGGGCAGGCAGAATCTCTGATTTCTGGCAGACTATTTCCATAACTCTACCTTCCTGCCCCCCCTACTCGAGCTCTGCCCACAGGGCAGAGGGAGATGGATGGACAGTGGTTAAGCAGCCAGCACATTGTACTGCTGCCCTCCACAGCTGCTCCCATCCCCTTCTGGGGAGCTGGACTCACCCACAGACCCACCACCCCTGCTGTGGGGACCTGTGGTTTATTATCCCAAGACAGAAAACCCTGGGAAGCAGCTCCTCCTGCCCTAAACTCACACCAGAATCATCCCTGATGCATCCCTCCGTGAGGGGAACGTGCTATGGGGATTCAAAGCTGAAGGGGAGAAGGTGTTAGCTGCTGCAGGCAAGATGATGCTCACCAGCACTTCTGTCACCTTGCTAGAGGTGGCTGAATCCATGCCCTAAGTGATTCCCCTGTCCCACGTGCCAGTCCCTACAATCGTGGTCGTGTGGGGGACCCCAGATCCAGCTAGGATCTGCTCCCAGCAGGACACCCTTACTGTAGGGCCACTCTTCCCCCCTCTGCCCCCACCATTTCCTTCTCCATCCCTTCCAAGACAAAGGACCCAGTCTTTGCCAGATATAAACTAGCTGTAACAGCCACCCCCAGGGACAGGGGGGAATGTCAAAGGAGGAGCAGGCACCCGCATTATTTTTGGTGAGATGAGCATAATTGAGAGCCTGCAAATCTCCCCTTATTCCTTGGGCTCCTTTCTCAAGTCCCTTTAGCATGCTGTATCCCCCTCTCCTCTCCCCTCCCAGCGCCAGCCGAGCTCAGATCGCAGTCTCCGGGGCTAAGACAATAGCTGCTTATGTTCTAAACCCAGTGCTGCTTTCTGGGAAGAGAGCCAGGGCTGGCAGCTCTCAGCAGCAGGGAATAAAAGACGTGTTTGTGCTACGGAGCCCCCTCTGCACCAGTGGGGCACCCTCAAAGGGAGGCGAGGCATCAGCCGGCTGGGGAGCCGAAACAGGAACGCAGACAGATGCCCTGGGCTTACCAAGAGGAGAGGGAGAAAGACCACAGGACCTAAAAGCCAACATCTTGTTGAAGGAAGCGAGCTGTGCAACCAGCAGCAGGCAAGGCATGGGCAGAGGCGCTGCATCCCCTCCTCCAAGAGCCACAGGAGCCAAGACCGCAGCGCGTCAGGCTGCTGAAATCAGTGGGAAACTGGGGGTGCTCTGAACACCAGGGCCATGCCAAGCCGGAGGCAGGGTCACAGCAGAGCACGGGCACGGTCCCCACACCCAGAGAACGAGCTGCATTTCAGCAGGTCCCTTCTGAAAGGGAGGAACAGGGATGTCGGCTGCACGGCGAGGAGTGGCTCAGGAGGCAGCAGGCAGCCCTGTGCTTCACCAGCCCTTTCTCCAGGCTCACTGCTGCCAAGCCCCAGGAGAACTCCTCTGCAGCCTGGCTCTCTGAATGCCCGTACCATGGGCTGGACAAAAGCAGGTGGCCCTTTGCTTCCCCTAGAAGTCTCTGGAGAAGCAGAAAGTCCCAGCACAGATGCCCTAGTGGTACCCAAGCCCTGGCAGCAGTGGCAGACCCCACTTGGGAGCCCAAACACGGCTCTGGCGCTTTCACACCTTGCAAGTCGGGCTGCCCAGCATGGATAGTGTCCCCCATGTCCTTGATGACACAGCCTTTGGCCCCACTGGGCTCTTCTGGTACCTCTACCATGCCCCAGGCAGTACATAAGTCATTTCCTGATATCCTTCCTCCTCAGCACTGCTGTCAGATGCAATAACCAATACCGCTGCCTTTAAAATGTCCATGTTTCACTGCAGTGGGACAAAAATGTAAATCAATTAATCTAAAATTAAAAAAAAAAAGAAAAGAAAAGAAAAAAAAAATCAAACTGGCCTCTTATTTTCCTCTCTTTTTATGAAGCTTTAAAGTTGCTGTTCGACTGTCCTGAATAATTGAAGTTAACATGAAAATTTAAAGTCTTTCAAGATTTCATTAAAATTCATTCTCTTTCCCTTTGGAGAATTGTCATTGCCAGAGTCCCATGTAGGGCAGACGGCACAAGCAGCTGCCTCCCTTCACAGCATTTAACTCTGTTCTCTCTGGCTAAAGAAAATTCTGGCTTAATTGTTTAATGGAGACCCTGAAATAACATCCTTCACCGCTCCCCATCCTCAGCCTCCCAATCCCTCCCGATTCCAGCACAAATCCAGCATTTTGCCCGCCTGCCTCAGCAAGCAGCTGGCCACCTCCCTCTGAAAGGACAAACTGCCACGATGCAGAATCACAGAATGGTGATGGGGCTTGGAAGGGACCTTCTGAGGTTGTCCATCCAGAGCTAAGCGGGGTCATCCAGAGCTGGTGGGACAGGAAAGCATCCAGGCAGATTTGGAACATCTCCAGGGAAGGAGACTCTGCACCCTGTCTAGGCAGTTCCAGTGCTCCAGTACCCTCAAAGTAAAGTTTTTCCACATGTTCAGAGAAAATATCCAGTTTGTGCCCATTGCCCCTTGTCCTGTCACTGGGCACCACTGAGAAGAGTCTGGCCCCATCCTCTTGACACTTGCCCTTTAGAGATATGGATGAGATCCCTCTCAGCCTTCTCTTCTCCAGGCTGTCCAGCCACAGATCTCTCAGCCTTTCCTCATCACAGTTCCAGTCCCCTAAGCATCTTTGTAGCCTCCACTGGACTCTCTCCAGTTGTTCCTTGTCTTGAACTGGGGAGACCAGTACTGGACCCAGTGCTCCAGATGCAGCCTCCCCAGGGCAGAGTAGATGGGGAGGATGACCTCCCTCCACCTGATTGCCACACTCAATGCATCCCAGGGCTCCACTGGCCTTCTTGGCCACACGGGCACATTGGTGGATCATGGGCAACCTGCTGTCCACCATCCAATCAAGGTTCTCATGAAGAGAAAGATCCTAGGAACGATCCTGGGCTTTCCTAGCCCAGGAAAACTAAGAAAAATTGCAATGATTTTAGAAATAGGTGTTTTCAAATTGCAAGGCTCCAAAGTTGTCTTTAAAAGACCAAAACGTGCCTCCTCTGAGCACCTGGAACGCAGGAGAGGTGGCCCTTGCTTAAGCCATGAGACACCCTAAGGCACACCAGGAAAACAGCAGAGACAGGAAAACAAAAGTAAAGGCTAGAGCTGGTGTTAACGCTCTTAAAATGATGATGAGGCCCATAAAAACCCTGTTGGGCTTTTCAGTGAGGGCACCCTCGGTGGCTGCTGGCCATTCCCAGGCCACCTGGGCTCCAGAGGCTGTGCAGAGAGGGTCAGGTTGCCCATTAAATCACAGCACTGGACTGGAGGCACTGTTACCAATTAAGCCTTACAGCCTTTGGTGAAGCTCTCCCAATTTTCCCCCACTTGACCAACTGACCCCGAAGATTTTGAACAGCCTCTATAAATCCTATTGATCCTTCCCATGTGGGAAAGTCAAACCCATGTGGGTTTTGTTTCCAGGAGGGAAGTTATCAGGGAGCGAGAGTGTTGTACTTGCACTGATCATTAACCTCACACTTTCCTTTTAAGCATACACTGACCCTTTTCTCCTCCTGGTAAAGGAACAAGCTGGCACTTCAGAACAGAAATATACTGGGAAAAAAAAAGCCTCCCAGCAGTGATACAAGCACTGAGCATTCACTTCACACATCAGTTCTGGGCACCTCAACACAAGAGAGATATCGAGGTGCTGGAGTGAGTGCAGAGGAGGGACACGAAACTGGTGAGAGGCCCGGAGAATATGGCTTATGAGGATCAATTGAGGGAGTTGGGATTGTTTAGTTTGAGGAAGAGGAGGCTGAGGGGAGACCTTATCCCTCTCTACAACTGCTTGAAAGGGCATTGTAGGGAGGTTGGTGCTGGTCTCTTCTCACGGGCAATGAGCGACAGAAGGAGAGGGAATGACTGCAAGCTGCAGCAGGGTAGGGTTAGGCTGGACATGAGGAAAAGGTTTTTCACAGAAAAAGAGTGGTCAGTCAGTGGAATGGGCTGCCCAGGGAGGTGGTGGAGTCCCCATCCCTGACTGTGTTTAAGAGTAGATTGGATGTGGTGTTGAGGGATCTGGTGTAGGGGAGAACTTGTAGAGTAGGGCTGATGGTTGGACTTGATGATCCCAAGGGTCTCCAACCTCTATGATTCTATGATTCTGTTCACTTCACACGTTGCGGCTGCCCCATCCCTGGAGGTGCTCAGGGCCAGGCTGGGTGAGGCTTTGAGCAACCCAGTCCAATGGGAGGTGTCCCTGCCTATGTCAAGGGGTTGGAACTCAATGATCTTTAAGGTCCCTTCCAACCTGAACCATTCTACGATTCCACAATTTTTGTGTGTCCTTACGGGGTAAACCACTTGTCCCTCCAGGTACAAGGAGAGACAGAGCAGAGGCTGCCTTTGGTCTTGGGGCTGATACATTGCCTCTTCCAAGAGGGTGTAATGAGGAGCAAACTACAGCCATTGTGCCCAGCGGTTAGCACCCAGGATGAGGACTATGACATGAGTCCAGGCAAAAGACAGAACACAGGGCAAGGACACAGCTCTTTGGTCCCCAAGGCATTCCCTCCCTGATCCACCAAGTCCAGCACACAAGCAATTGGGAGGAGAACACTCAAAGCAGGACATCTGCCACCACCATGAGACCTTCTGGACCAGGAGTAGCAAACCATGAGAGATTTATAGTCCTTTCCAGGTACATGATGTACTTAAGGGTGCAGCAAAATCCAAGAGACAGACGCCAGGATGCAGAACTATCTCCTGCTGCAAAATGCAGTGAGCAAACAGGGTTATTACAAGGGATCATTAGCATGAAAGGAAATAGGCTGGCAGACAGCATGGCATAAAAGCCCACAGCCAGGTAAAGCAGGATTAGAGAGGCAGTAGCCAACCATTCCAAGCAAACAAGTTTTGGGCCAGCACCAGAGGCCAGCAGAGCTGGCAGCGAGGTTCAGTGAAGGACCTGTAGCTGCCCACTCCAGAGCCTTAGGGGTAAAGGAATGAAAACAACAAAGTAAACCTCATTAAAAACTGCCTCCTGCCTACTTCTCTCAGCCACCAGTGGTACAAAGCAACAGCCTGACAGTATCCAACGCACTGGCTCCCTTCTGCTTCAGAGTCCTGGAACTCCTGGGATTTCCTCTTGCCTCCCCCTAACATGCTTTTCTGCAGAAACTCAGTAGAACTCGAAAGGCTCTACATCATTTCTGCCTGCAGGAGGGCCAGGAAGACAAGCCAGGGTCTTTTCTGTTATCATAGAGTCTTATGATCCTACCAGGAAGCTGAGAAGACCAAGAATATTATATATATATATATAATTTTTTTTATATGTAAGATTTAAAACCGTATGGAGAAGAAAGGTTTAATCCATCTGTAAAGGATGTCTGGTGTGGATTCCAGCCATGCAGTGTGAATGTGAGAGTGCTAAGAAAGGGATGGGGAGCATCACTACCAGCTCTGGCTGGTGGTGCAGAGACACGGGAGAAAGACAGCCCCCAGTTTAACGCATTCCAGGTATCCTTATCTCCATCCTCACGACCCCTCCCCAGCCACCAACACCTGCACAGGAAAGCTCACTCCAGCTGAGAAGCCCCCTCAGGCATCCACACACACTCCTGGGGCCAGTGACTGCCCAGGAACAGGCTGATCCAAGGAATCAGCCTCCCACACACACGTACTCCGCTCCCTGGGAGCCGTAAGTTCCCAGCACACAAAGCATCCTTGTGTGTCAAGACCAAATGCATCCCAGCCTCCCCTGCCCCACTTTCAGTCCAAGAAAGGAGATAAATGCTGTTCTTACCTAGTAATGAATAATCCAGAAGCCACGTGGGAGGGGACAGCACAGCACATGCAATAACAAAAAAGAAAAAAACAAAGCAAAAAAGTCTTGATCAGACCAGAATAAAATTGTCCCACTCCTCCCTGGGCCCTGGGCAGTGCAGACTGGTTCTGGTGTGCATAGAGAAAAGCTCACCTGAATCAGGGCGAGCTCAGCCAGACCCCAGGTCTGACTCCTTGCCCCCCATCCCTGAAAGCCCACAGCACCCCCCCTCCAAGGAAGAGCCAACTGCTCAGCAGATTCCCCAGAGCATCACAGCCCAATGCATCACCTTTGCCCACCCCAAACCCCAAGCCAGAGAAACCCTGTGGATCAAAGCCCCGTGAAAAAACAGCCTGGATAAAAGCAAGAGAGAAACCCTGACCCCTGCAGACCTGCAGGGACTCCAGCAGAAGGCAGATAAGGCTTATCAGTGGCACAGAGGACAGACAAGTCCCCAGTTGGTGCCACTCTGGTGACAAGTGGTTCAGGGAGAATCCCTCACCCCTACAGAAATCCCCTCGGGGAGTCCCAGCCTAACTGCACCCCCTCTTCCATGTGCTACAGCCAAAATGAACCCCATAAGGGGGAAAGGAGATGAAGTGACAGAAGAGTTTGACCAGTTTCCCCAGGAAAGGGCAAAGGCTGAGCTTTGCTTGAGCCAACCACCCAAGGAAGGAGGTGCCCACTAAAACCCCAGCAAAGAACACATTTGGTGGCAGGGAAGAGGCACGGTGGCGTGAAGGGTGGTAACATCAGCCAGTGCAGCGTGAAACAGGTAACAGGGCTGGAAAAGGACCCAGCTGCCAAAGAAACATCCCAGTGGCATCGATGAGGAGCCCTGCCAGGACGGAGGGGGTATCACCATGGGCAGCCCAGGACACGGAGCAGTCAAAGGACGCACACGCAGTGAGGATGGGGAGGAAGAGAACAGCAGCCAAGTTTGTTTCTCTTCTAGCAGCTCCCCTCACAGTAGATTTTCACTAAGGCTCGGACCTCTCTGTGCTGAAGGAATGCCCTCTGCAACACAGGAGCCAGGGTATTACACGGGATCTTGGCAGAGAAAGAGACAGCGATGAGCAAGAGAGCAGATTCTCCCACCCTGGAGTTCCCAGGTCCATCTGTCTCGCACCACCATGAGCACCAGACACCCAGTTCCTACAGCAGAGGCTACTCTGACCTCCAAAAGCTGTTACTGGCAATTCCATTATCACCTCTTCCTCTGCAAGAGTCTCGTTCCACAGTCCCCTCTGAGGGCTGGGACCAGGCAGGCAAAGGGCTCAGGATTTTAGGAAGCCAGTGAGCCACAAGCAGCTGGAGGAGCTGGAAAGCGAGAGGACTTGCTGGCCCTCGCTGCATCAGTCTCATTTCCTGATAGCAGGTTTTCATCTCCTAATTGGGCTGCAGCAACGCTCCCAGCACAGGGACAGGCTGATGCAGCTGAAGTCACCTGGATGGCTCAGAAAAACCTGGGCAAGGAGCCAGGGCTGGAGAAGCCTCAAGGCCTCCACCAGCGCTCAGGACAACCCCATCCTCTCACTCACCCTCCACTGGAGAGAGAGAGAGGTTGCTCTGCTTAAATCAGGGGAAAAACCACGGGACAATAGAGACTCGCCTGAGGTGACATAAGGATGTAAACAGGTCCTCCAAATGAGGAGGACAGTTCCTGCCCCAGCCCTGATAAAACAGTTACGGATCCTGGTAAGTCCCCTCGCCATCTGTTTCGAGTGACTGCATATTTCCCTGCCCATCCCCTAAAGATGCAGCATGTCCCAGCTCTGCTTGGCTGAGAAGATACCCACAGACAGGCAGCTCACCCCTTCCCACCAGGGTGGGGGGACAGACCCAGACTAACTGTCCTCTGCAGAAAGGCAAGATGCAGGACCCCAAACACCCCAGGAAGCAAGACACCAGTAGATACTCCCCGTGTTTAACTGAAGGGCCAAGCCACAGGGTGGCCTGGTTGCTCCCTCCTTGCCACTCCAGCTGCCCAGGCATGGAGCCCAGAACACCATGCTTCAGCAGGGAGCCGGCCAGTGCCACGTACCACCGCAGGACAGTGCTCTGCCCTGGGGACAAGCCCACCCACTCTCCCAGTTGGTCCCAGTGGGCTATAGCGTGGCATAACAATGCTCAAGATCAACAGCCATGTGCCACCCTACATGCCCTTGGGTCAGTCTCACAGCTGAGGGTGTCGTTCTTGCAGCTTCACTCCTTGGGGAATGAGGAGGTATCCCTCCAAGAGGCTGCTGAGGCTACAACGCAAGTTAGAGGAGCTCCAAAACTCCCTTAAGAACAGCATGCTGGACAGTAAAGACTCAGGGAGCAGGTAGAAACACCAAAGTAAACATCCTGGCAGGGGTTTGGGAGCAGCCACATACCCATAGCACATACTCTGGCTCCCATAGCGAGGGAGTGGGCATCTCTCCCAGAGCAGGAAAGCCAAAAGGGCAGCGAGAGCCCAGCAGGGCCAGGGAACAGCAGCAGCCAGCTGCTGCCAACGCTCCGGCCAGCAAAGGGTTGCCAAGGCTGCTGGGCTCTGTATATGCAGCAACAACCTTTGAAGTCAGGGCAGAGGAATGTGCCCTGCTCCTCTCGGCCAAGGCAAGGCAGGAGAGATCCAGGAGAGCCTGCCCTCCCGCAGCCACCTCTCTGCTCTTCACCTGCCGCCTGAGAACCTCTCTGAGGTCCATGGAATTGGGGGTCCATGCTCCACCTCCAGGCAGAAAGCCACGGCAGGCCAGAAGGAGCAAGCTGTGAACATCTTGCCCTCTTAAGCACTTGCTTCCCAGGAATTTAGAACTGCTTAGAAGCCAGAGGACAGTGCCCACCAGCCTGGTGGGGTCACACTACCTGCCCCAGTCCATCAGGCAACGCCTCTGCCATCTCCGGCCCCACAACTGGGGATGGAACTTGATGATCTTTAAGGTCCTTTCCAACCCAAACCATTCTATTGATTTGACGACTGTCCCATCTCCAAGCTGCTCTGCCAACCCCTTCTCTGGGAGGGGGGGGGCAGGGGGGAGCTCTTTCTGCCACATCCTTTATTGATTGAGGCAGGCCACGGGCTCTTTCTGAACATATGCCAACAAATTTTGGGTGTCGATTCCCATGTAGGCAGCTTTCTGCCTGTAAACAATTATTCCTGTATTTTGACACCCCCGGAGCGTAGTCAGACCATCTGTCTGAACTGCAAGGCTGTTAACTGGTGTTAAAGTGCCATCAGCTGCAGATGCAGAGCTCGTGCTAGGCTTACTTTGAAACAACCCCCAGCCACCCCCCACCCCTCCCCAAAAAACCCATGCAAGTGAAGACGCAGCTGAAACGAACCAGCAGAGCCAATTATCTCTCCCTCACGGGTATTAAGCGCCACGCAGACCCCCAGCAGCCCCACCATGCAGCTTCCACAGCCTGACTTTGCCTGGTCCCCTTCACCAAGACTCCCACGGAGCAAAGCCAATCGGTTCCCACCCCAGTTGGGAGCAGCATCCCAGGCCTCCCACGCTGGACACGGGCATGATTCCTCTAACAGGTCAGCATTACAGTCGCCAACTTTCCAGCCCGGCTTCGGGGCAAAGAATGCACCACGTTAAGATGTAAGACATGAGAGATTTACTGTGAAGGGAAAGCCTTTAATCTGGAACAAGGCTTTGAGCAAGCACCAGCTCCTTTCAACTCTATGCAAAGCTCTGATGGTGCCAGGCTGTGCCTGAGCCCCTTCTGCAGCGTGCAAGGACAAGCCACACACCCCTCCTGTTCAGGCAGACACGATGCAGGTCCCACAAACACCATGCACATCCCTAGTGTCCTTCCTTCCACAGCCGCTGCAGTATCCTTCCTCCTCCCCCAGTGCACGCTCCCAGTGGGGAGCTCCCAAACCTTCCCTTCCTGCCACTCTGGAGCTGGGAGAGCCAACTGGGGCCTCCTGTATAAAAGTCTCACTAGCCTAATCCTCCTCCTTCTCGCCTTGGCAGGCCAGAGGTGGGCACATCCACACTCCTGGGAGCCCTCTGCATGGGGTGTGGGAAACACCCGTGGTCCTCAGCCGAGTCCTCGTGCAGGGTCGGAGTGCAGACCTCTGCGGTGGGGGAAAAACAAAGGAGGAAAAAAACACCCCCAAAACGTAACAGTGAAAAAAACAGAGAGAAAAGCACAGAATATCTGCAAAGGAGCCAGCCAGCCACCAGATTCTGCTAGGGAAACGAAAGCCCCTGAGCACTGTTTTCTCTTATCGTGACACATGCTGTGACCAGAGGGTCCCCCAGGGGCTGGAGCCTCGCTGGCTGGGTTCACAGGGCAGGGGCTCCAGTCCACGCTGCTGCTGCTGCTGTTTCTGCCCTTCACCCTCCAGCAGAAAAATACCAAGGTGCTCAGGGGACCGATTTCTGCAGACAGCCCTTCCCCAGAAGGGTTCCCACGCTTGGGCTGAGCAGAGGGGCTGGGACATCCCCAAACATCCACGCTGTGGGGAAGGAGAAGGCGCTTATCACACGCTCCTCTTCCTGCAGAGGCGGGGAAACACGGCACACGCTGGCAAAGGGCAGCTCCCTTCGGTTCCCAGCACTGCCACCAGCCAGCCCTGCCAAAAATGATGCTCCCAGAGAGCGGAGCTGGGCTCTGTGGGAGCAGGAAAACACTGGCACACTCGCCAAGGTGACACTTGCCAACTCCAGAATGGCCACTGTCCCTCTTGCTGTGAAAGGTAAGGCAGGAAGGGGGGCATAACCACTGGCTCCTGCCTTGAGGGGCAGGTCACCCATAGCATAAGCAGCAGTGGTCCAGCTGCCAGCTTCAAGCACTTCTTTCCTTTTGTTTCCTCCACTCTTCTGGTCATGCTCCTGTAGGTAGGGTTGTAAAAGCACAGCCTGAAGCACAAATATCACACTCCACAGAAAACAAGCATATGGGGAAGAAGGGCTAAATCCAGTTGGGTTTGCAGTTCCCACACTGGAATCTGCATGACAGTGGAGTGGGCACAGAATCAGGGAACTGTCAGAGTTGGATGGGACCTCTAGGGATCATCCAGTCCAAGTCCTCTGCTAAAGCAGGATTGCCCAGAGCACATCACTCAGGACAGCATCCAGGCTTGGACAACTTGAAGGTCTGCAAAGAAGGTGACTCCACACCCTCCCTGGGCAGCCTCTTCCAAAGGTGCACCTTTGGAAGTGATCTTTGGGGTGAAGCACTAGGAGTCTGGCTGTTTTCAGCAGGGTTTCCCAGCAGCATGGGCAAATTGGTTTGGACAGAACATAACCCTTCCATTTGTGGGTGAAAGTGAAGCTGATTGTAGACAGAAATAGCTTGGGATTTGTTAGGGGATGGAACTTGGTGTCTCTGGTTTGGATTCAAGTGAGGGGGACGGTATCCGCCAAATTCCTCCTAAACTCTGCCTTCATCCCAAGCTTCCTACTGAGACCAGCTGATCTCCTTCATGCTCTTCTGGCTCATGGGAACCCTTGCCCTGCTGAGCTCAGAGCTGCTGGCTGGGACCCAGTTCCCAGATGCTGAAGCAGGAGGGGAATCTGAAGAAACCCGGGGCGGGATTGTTTTTGTAGACTGATAATTTCACCCAGACAGCTCTCGGTTAGACTCCTAGCCAGCTGGACTTGCACTTTCTTTGCTCAAGTGAGTCTCTTCTAGACTCTGTGAAGGCCTCGTGGAAGTCCAGCCTGGCTCCCTTGAATGATGCTTCTCAGCTCTGCTGGTGGCACCTGCATTTAAACACCACAGAGGCAGAGGGGAACAAGGCAGGACTGGTGGGAGAAGCTGGCTGTGAACTCTGGGGTGCGTGGTTGGTGACATGTAGCCTTCCAAAAGCTGGTAGCGTCCTCTGCTTCAGGGGTAAGGTTCTGGGAACAGCCTTGCCAGTGGGATTATAGGGTGTGAGGTGTTGCCTTCTGCGCTGTGGTGCTGCTCTGAACTCATCTTGACACCCTTTCTGGGCTGCATAGGGAAGAGTGTGGCCAGTAGGTGGAGGGATGTCATTCTCCCCTTCTGCTCTGCACTGGTGAGACCACAGCTGGAATACTGCATCCAGATCTGGTCTCTCCAGTTCAAGAGAGAGAGGGAACTACTGAAGAGAGCAGTTCCACGCAGTCCTCCGCAGCGAGCCCCAAGAAAGCGGCTCTTTCTCTCCCTTTTGCTGGGCAAATGAGGTGTTAACCTTGAAGGAGGCAAGAGCAGGTACCTGGGCAGGTTTACAAGGAACCATCAAGTGTGCCCAGGGCAGATTCCCTTTGCAATGAGGCCAGCAAAAAGGAATGGCAGCTTTCAAATAACAGGGCTCGCTCAAGCTGTGTGTATAACCTATTATACCCTTCATCCCGCCCAGGCGGCTCGGAAATCCTCCTGCAGTTTGTTAGCAAATAAAGCCTGGAACATGAGCTGGCCTGGGAACTGCCCTTCCAAGGAAAGAAACGCCCTGTCACAGCCCCAGCCGGACCAGAACTAGTGGCAGGACCCTGCAGGGAAAGGAGGAGGCAGCGAGACGGCTCCTTTCTCAGGGGATGGAAATTCAGTACATTTGGAAAGAGAGGGGGGGGGGTTTGGAAAATTATTAACAAAAAAAATAGAGTTAATCTGAAAAGAGACACCATAGTGTAAGACTGGGAAGCGTGTGTTTACCCCACACCAGCCAGCTCCTGCAGAGCACCTTTCAAGGCTTCTCCAAAGAAGCCATTAGTAGCAGGGAGCTTGGTTTTTCACTAGAATCTCAGGGTTATAACAACAGTGGTACCGGGATTCGTTGGCTGGAAAGCCAGCTTGCAGCTGGGGAACAAACTGATGGGAGGACACCAGGAGCGTAGCTGCATCTCCTGGGCTGCCACAGGGAGCACATCACATCACTGCCCAGGCTTAAAAAGACCAAGGAGGTGGCTGGGGAAGCTTAACCAGCACAAGGCTTGTTGAGCAGAGGCAAGAAGAATGTCTCCCTGCAGGTGAGGTGGGGAGAGGCAGGGATCCAAGCCTAGGAATCAGTGCTGCCAGCCCCAAGTCACCGCCCCAGAGCCTCCTGCCTCCCAGCGGCTCGGTTCAAACACAGCCCCGTCTTCTCTCCAGCGATGGGAAAGCTGCTGCCTATAGCTAGGGAGAGGGTGGTTGACAGACCAAGCTGGGCCTGTAAGACCTTCTCAGGTCTTGCCATCCATCCCTAACAATCCAGAGAAACCTCAAGAGCCGTGAGATGCCACCTCAGAAGCCACAAGAAGCAGGGTTCTGCCACACATAGGCTCTCCAGCCCAGCGCTAGGACCAGCTCCAGCTTCTCCCCATGCTGGCAAGTGGTGGTCCTTGCCAGGCTCGGCAGTGCCAGCCCCTGTGGCTCTTGCCAGGCTCGGCAGTGCCAGCCCCTGTGGTCCCAGGCTCAAGGAACCTGCCCCAGGTGGTGAAATGACAGGTAAAGTGGCCTCAGACCCCGAGGGATGACCTGGAACCCACAGATCTCATCCCTCTGCCTCACCAGCATCAGCCTGACATCACGACATGTGATTTGATCTGGGGGACACGAGTGTCTCCTAAGGGCTCAGCTTTCCACAAACCAGGGGAAGCATCAGAGATCCCTTTAATATGGGGTCTAAAAACATTCTCTTTTTTTTTTCCTCTTATTCACTAGAGCCACCTCTTGAGGCAGAAGCTTCTCTCTCACGTGCCCAGGTTTGAAGGCTTGCCCAGGACTCTCTTGGTACCTTTAAGGCTGGCCTGGGTTGTCGCTTGAGATGCTTTGGTGCATGTAGAAGCGAAGCAGACACTTGCTCCGAGGGAGGCTCTTGTTCTACCATAAAGCAGCACTACCCCTAAGCTCCCCCAGCCGTGGACTTCCCCAAATAAGTGGGTGGGAAAAATCCAGCCTTTGATGTTCCACTGAGCAGCTCCAAAACAAAGATGGACCACGGGAGATAAAAACACCAAACAAGCTTCACGCCAGGATATATCCGGTAGATTAAAAAACGGGAAAGAATTTCATTTCCACGGAAAGGCAGGCTGCATGGGGTCTGGGGAACAACCAAACAGCAGCTGTTTTCCACTCCCAGCACACAGACATGGCACCAGCAGAGCGCAGACTGGGTGGTACAGATAGCCCCAAACCCCAGTCAGGGTTCCAGGAAAAGCCATCCCCACAAAGCTGCTCCCAGTACGTGTGCTCAGCAGGTCTGGGCTGGGCAGCTTCCCCGCAGCCTTATCTCCTCCTGCCCAGAGAGCAAAAGCCTTTCCTGGGTACCTGCAGCTGGATGTTCTCCAGCTCATCATTCACATCCTCAGCACGACAGGCAGCAGGTTGAAAAAGGCAATGTGAAAAACACTAGCAAATCCATTGCTAATGTGGATTTTGGGGCTGGAAACCAGACATGATGATGGACTAGCACAGACCAAGAGTTGTGGCCACTCAGCAGAGAGGATCAACACCAGAGGGGAAAGGTGACCAACTGCTATCAAGCACATTAAGCAGGTTCTAAGCAGAGAAGGGAGAAGGCTGTTCCTATCAGGGCAGAGAGGTAAGACGCTCCGTGCAAGTTGCTACCGTTGAATCGACTGTCTGAATTGATAGGCCACCCCAGAAAGCAAGTTTCCATCCTGTTTTGGTCACCATTTCCCCACCTTTAATGATGTCTGCAGTGAGAAGATTATGTCTGGCTCCGTCTCCCAGCACCATGAGACCCCCCCATAGCAGCACAGCAAAGAGAGGACGGTGCTTGCATAAACACCATGCTCCAGCCAGGCATTTTCTGGGTGGACAGGGCAGCCTCACGAAGCTGCTTTTCTTCCCAGCTCCAGCAGGGCCATGGTCACCTTCTTTGCCCCTCACCATTCTCTTCCCCCTGAAAACAGCCCCAAAACTCCACAACGACATGGAGGAGCCCAGCACGTGGGGTTTTGCTGCTGCAAAGCCCAGCTCAAGGCAGCAGGGAGGGAAGAAAGGACTAAGGAGGGACAAGCATCATTTGCAGTCCAGCAGTGCCACCTCTTCTACCTTAAGCTGCAACCAGAGATCCCTCTGCTACTGCATCTGCATGATAATGAAAACACATAAAATTGGCAGAAAAGGAAGTTTTTACAAAGGTGTAAGAGGGCTGCAACGTGACACAGCTCAACAAAGGAGCTTTGTGCCCACCACTACCAGTCCTGGCATGTTGGGCCCAAGACTCTGTTCCTCTGAGAGGGACCAGCTGGTGCAGAACATCACCATGACCATCAGTTCTTGCCCAGGCAGCACAGAACCCTCCATCCCATGGGGCTGCTATTTATTGCTCTAGTTCACCCATCTGGAGAAGGCTGCACACAGAGAAGAGGCCGGTGTCACCCAGTGCTGCTCCATGGAGCATCGTGTCCCCTGGGACTACATCTGGCCATGCAAGATGGACCAGGAGGCTCAGTCTTGCAGCCCCTGTTCTGTGTAAAGCAATGGTTCTCCAGAGTGTTATGAAAAGAGAGAAGCACCCATCACCAGCAGGGCCTCTGCCACTGGCACCCTCTCATCTCTGCTCTTCACACACACCCCGTGAATAACCACCCACGTCCACCTTCTGTACCCCAAAAAAAAGGGGCAAGTCTGGGAACAAGCAACCACCTGAGTTCAGCTGAAGGCAGCCAACAGATTTGGAGCTTGCAGTTCTTCTGCCTGGAGTGACAGCACAGTCCAGAGGCAAAAGTGAGCACTTGAACCACCTCACCCAAGAGATTTTGGTCCAAGCAGAGGAGCACAGCCTTAGCCAACAAGCCAGCGCCGTGAGCAGGAGACCTGACCAACCAGAGGAGAATTCTGCTCTTCGTGAGAAGTACCTCTAGGGACACAAGGGTACTCCTTCAGCATCCTCCAAAGAAACCAGCTCCAGCCACGCTATTCCATCAAGTAAAACAGGGCTTGTTCCAAGAGCTAAATATATGCCTCTGTCCCCAGGGTTTAGTGACAAACCCTGGCAACGGGACTACAGGAACCCTGATAATATTGTAGGATTTGCCCAGCCCTCCAAGAATAACTGCAGTGCCTATGAGAACATCACAGGAATTAGCTGCCTCCTGCCCACTACAGCCCTGGTACTACACAGGAGCCAGGAACCCACTACTCTGGGGCAGGGACTGGAAGAACATGGATTTCCAGACTAGTCCCAGAGTTGCCTCAAATGGAAAATTGTTTGGGTTTTCCCCCCCCACCTCCCCATCCCTACAGGATTAGAAGTTTCACCCTCAGCTTCTGCAGAGAGGAGGGGAGCGCTGTGCCTGGTGCAGTCCCACCTGGGTGTCAGTGGAAAATAACCAGCAGCTCTCTCCATAAAGAGATTAAAAACCTCTTTCTTTGTTATTTTTTTCTTCACTCCCCCAAACAAGAAGCAGGGAGGGAGGGGAAAAGGGGAACTCTGCAGGAAGCATATGCACACAGGACATCCTACTCTTCGGGCATGAGCTGCTAAGCCAGGGACAGGCGTTTTGGGAAGGCAGAGCCTGACTGTTCCCCAGCAGGAGTTGACCCCAGTTTCCCCAGCCACCCCAGTGCAGCGCTGCTGTTCTTGCCTTGCTGGAGCTCCACAGGGCATTAAACAACTCCATCTCCCCACCCCATGGCGTCCCTCACCTCCCGTGGAGGGAGAGGAATAGCTCCCAGCCTCCCAGCACCCGAGCAAGCCCGCACAAGAGGCGAAGCAGGGATGCCAACGGCTTCCCAGCAGCCTCCCACCCTAACCAGCAGCTTCGTACCAGTGTTTCAACTGGGTGCCTTCCCCAGCTCGGCGGAGGGGCTGCCTCCCTCGCATTCCCCTTTGACAAGCTCTGGCATTGCCCAAATTCTCTCTGAGAGGCACTGGTGCCACAGGAAAGCTAATGGGAGCTACCGGCACGTTGCAAGCGGGGTGTCTGCCTCTGCATCCAGGGGCGCTGAGGGGACGCATAGCTGGCATTCCGGGCTGGCAGAGAGCTCTGCCCCACATAATCCACCTGACCAAGGCACATGCCAGAACAGGTTATGCAAACAGAGAGCAGGAACACAGCGAGGGAGAGCAGTCTTGGGCAGGGAAAGTGGAGGGAGGGGGGGGGGGAGAACTGGGGGTTGGTACAGGTTTAAGGGTCCTCAAAAATAAATGCTTCCAGGTGGGGTGGGGAGCACTCTGATCCTTCCAGCTCATCACCAGCGAGTCAGTAGGACAGATTTGTCCTTTTTGTGCACCACAGAGGGAGAAGGAAGAGATTCAACCCCATCTCCTGGTCTTGCCCCAGCTCTCCCGGGGCAGGAAGGGAGTGGGGCTGTTCCACCAGTGTGGCCACCCTCGCCTGAGCATGGTGACCACAAGACAGGACATGTGCTCCAATGGGACTCACTGGGATGCTGCAGCATCCCCTTTCCTCACCTGCTGGAGCAGAGCAGGGAAAGGTATGCAGAGGATGGATCCCAACCCATGGCCCACGCGGTTTAAGGTACATCATGGCCAAGTCATCACTCACCCCAAAACCTGCCACCTGCTGGGCCAGCAGCACAGGGGAGGACAGGCACAACTGAAGGGAAATGAGGCCAGGAGGGGACTGGAGAAGGAAAAGGAACTTTTTAGGCAAGTTTTTGCAGCAGAAGGACCTGCCCAGCCCTGTGCTGAGGAGGCCAGGTGCCCAAGCATGCACACACAGGCAGGCTGCAGCCTCCCCATTCCTCAAGGCTGGGGCAGCCCAGGTCACCCCAGGAGGGAGCACTGGGGGAGACAGAAGCTTTGGCAAGCCCTGGATGAGAGGTTGGCTTTGCATCCCCCTCCCTGTGCCTGGGGACAGTGTGACAACCATCACTCCCACACTGCGGCTGACCTTCTTCCAAGCCTTATGGTAACAGAGCTAGAGGAGAGGGGACACTATGGCAGCACCAACGATCCCTCTGGTTCATATCCCCCTGATGGCTGCTGGTAGCATATGTTTAATGGAAGAGTGCCAGAGCCAAGGAAGAAGGGCAGATGAAGCTTGCCTGTGCCCCATATCGATCTGGAGATCAGCTCTTCAGGGACTTCCTCAGCCAGAAGTGGCTCAGCTTACACAACTGCCAAATACCCGATGGACCCACCCATCCAAGATTTTGCCTAATCCTTTTCCAGCCCCTTAATATTTCTGGCTCTTACGCCATCCATTGGCAACCACTTCCTTAGTTCAACTCATCTCTGTGTAGGAGTGGCCACCCTTCGAGCCTGATACCTAGTTCCTCCACCCCTCCAGTTCTCAGCAGGAGAAAACCGACCTCCTATACACTGATCTGCATCCCTTCCTTTCACACCAACCTCGCTAAGCGAAAGCCAGCCCCCAAGCCAGGAGGTCCCAGGACCTGCATGGGCTGCCTGGTCCTGCTGAGACATGCCATAGCGGTGCCCAGAGGCAGGAGAGATGCAGGTGTTTAGAAGATGGGGACAGTCCTGGTTTGAGCAACACAGGACTGATTATCTTCTAATCCTTGGGAAATCTGCACTTTTAGAAGACTCTGCTGTCTGGATTTGGGAAAATGTTTACTTTATAGCCAGCTATGGAATGAAGGTTGCAAGGTCTTGGTGTTTCCAAGCTCACCAGGTGCAGAGATGACGAGGACTGAGACCCAGGCACTTGACCCAAACTGCCAACAGGATTATCTCATGCCATGAACATCACATTCAATATAAATTAGAAAGTTTGCTGAGGGTTTTTACCTCTTCCTGGATGTCTGCAATCCTGAGAACTCCTTGCTGGAGCTCTGAGCCCTTTCCTTTCTCCCAGAGCCGCAGCGCTCGTGGGGTCCCACGTTGGCTGTCCCTGCTGGGAGTGCACAGCTCCCTGGGATGGGATGGGTATGGTCCTGGCCTGCTTTCTATTGGTATTTGGATCAATACTGGTTCTTTAGGATTATTAATTATCTTGTCTTATATTATTAAATTTGTTTATCTTTCAACTCTTGGGTTTTCCTTCTTTTTTCCCATCCCAACCCCCCTTCCTGGGTGGAGAGGGGTCATCAGGTGACAGAATAATTGTCTAAACAACAGTAAATTGTTGTGGGTTCCTCAAACCATAGCAGGGATGTTTCTCTTCAAAAGCAGGGCTGGAAGCCCCCCCTAAGTGGGTGACCTCTGACAGAATCTTCCCTCACCCTGCCATGCCCATAGCCACCAAAGCTGGGACCTGCCAGTAGCACAGTGGGCCAGTGGCCCAACTCCAGCCCCACGGCTCCCTCTTCTCCTGGCCCATAGTGGCAGGCACTGGGGACTGCACACTTGATGTCCCCAGCAAGAAGCCATAATGAGCAACCAGAGATTTCCTTCCCCCTTCCCAAGCTTGCAAAGATCCAGGAATTTGGCACCCAAGGTGGAGAACAAACCCAAGGGGAGGGAAAGACACCCCAGGGAGCTGCAAGGGACAAAGGGACCCCCTATGGGGAAGGGGTCTCTCCCTCAGCAGGGTTACGTCACCCGTCCCAGCATGGGGACAGCATCTCGGTGCCATTGTTTGCAGGCAACCTCACTGCCCAGGAATGCAGCAGCCTGTGGGGGCTGGGAGACTGGGCTGAGGGTGGGAAATGCTTCCTGCACAGCAGAGCTCACTCCTCAGCACATCTATTAAACAAAGCCACAAGTGACCTGGCTACTTATCGGAGAAAACAGGGCCAGCAGCCCCAGCTGCAGAGGGCTGATAGACAGCAGTGGCTCCCAGCCCCAGGCCTGGCTGCAGAACCCCAGCATCACTCAGTTCACAGATGCAGGAGCCACATCTGCACGCATCCCAGGCTTCCCCACCCTAAAATCCACCTTTTATCCAAACCCATTTAGTGATACATCCTCCGAGACCTTCAAATACCAAGCAGATGCTCTGCTTGCTGCAGAGATGCCCTGTAAGAACCTCTTGAGCTTTGTTTTACAGCTTATTGATGAAGGCAGCCCCCAGGCTTTCACAACCCATTAAAACTCATACTGGAAAAAGCTACTCTGCAGGTTGTTCCCTGCAGAGAAGCAGGGATGTGGTAAGGAAGGGGGAGCAGGAGGTTGTGGGGGTGGGTACAGGGGGCTGTGGGACCATTCAAGACACAGCCCATGGTCACTGCATCCCCATGGATCACCCCAGGCCAGTCAAGCCCCTCTCTCCCACAGCCCTGCGCCCATCAGCGTGCCTCGCCATTGTACTGGTACCCAACCACAAGGGAAAGGCAGCAAGAAATAGGGGATTTCTGCAAATCTTGGTCTCTGGGCTTAGTCTGGGACCAGTCTGTTCAGAAAGGAACCACACTGAGAGAAGCAGAAGCTCTCACCTAGACGGAGCTCAGATGGCTTCTCACATCAGAGTTTCCCCCTGCAACTGCCAGGAGCTTCCACTGATCCTAGTTTATCTCTTAGATAAACAGCATCAGTTGAAACAATTTGCTCAGGGATTTTATCACTACATAAACAGACAGCCCAGTGTAACAAGGCAAGCTGAGGGAGAAACTGGCTGTTAAGCAGGAGAGGGACAAATAAAACAAAGAACCCATTTCCCACCCCCAAGAGCACAAGTGTCCAAATGAAGCTACAGCCAAACCCAGGCCAAGCTCTCCCCAGTCCCAAGCCAGACAGATGGCACCCACAGCCCAGCCAAAAGCATTTGCTTGGGTAATGAACTAAGGAAAGAACAAAAATAAATCCCCCAAACCCCCCAAACAACTCAGTTCTGACCCCATAGCCTTGATAGATCTACTTGTTAGTAGAGTTCTCAAGTACCAACAGAGTGAGAAGGGGCAGAAAAAGGACTCAGCCAGAACGAATCCCCTGGCAAAATATCACTGCAGAAGAGATGGAGCCACAGGACAATTCTGCATGGCCTGGAGGGGAAAAACACCACCACAATAAAAAAATGCCACTGAAAACACAGAAGGGGAACCCAATTATATGAAAGGTGGCAGTGAAGCAGCCATTCCCTCTAGGAAGGGAAAAGCAGACTCCCCAGATCCTTGCCCTGGTCTGTAACCAGACTGCAGCACCCCTGGGCACGGTCAGACTGGGGAGGGGGGGGGACAGCCAGGCCACTCCAGTTCCTCTCCTGTTGGGTGTCTTGTTTAACACACAGCCATCCAGGAACTAAAGGATCAGTCCCAAATTCAAAGCAAGGATCCTGCTGGTTTGCTGCATAATGCCAGGCACCGAGTTTTCCCTAGAAATCACCATTCTAACATCAAAAAAATAAAATCAAATCAGATCAGTGTGTGTCCTCTTCTGGCAGGACAGCCAGCAAGAAAAAGAAGTCAGCACTGTCCAGCAAGGTCCCAGAGAGGAGAGAATCAGCAACAAGAGACCACCCCACCCCGGGAATGACAACCCTGGGCTATCAAGTGCCACCCCTGCTGCTGGCCCGCCACCCCAGCAGAGCCAGGAACCCCTTGCTCCCCACCTCACCCCTTTCCTGCGGGAAGGCTGCACCTCCTACACACCTCACTCCACAGATCCCATCCAGCTTGGCTTCTCCTGCCAGCCTACCTGGCTGAGCTATGACTGGAATGCCGCCCCTGGCCGCCCGCCCGGCCGCTGCCCGTTAGCGCAAGAAGGGATTAAGATTTATCGGCAGAAAGGTACTGCCGGCATGCAGCACCCAGCCAAGCCCAGGGAAGCACCTCTCCCCCAGGGCTGCCTGCACCAAGAGACAGGAAAATGGCCCCCAGATGGAGAAAGCCTAGAAAAAATTGGTCCAAACCCATCTTGCACGCTGCCTGCCCCTGCTCTCGGGGGTACGAGACGTACACCTGACACTTTGCTCCCTCCCCAGAGGTTTCTCACTGGTACCTGTGGGAAACGCTGCCTGAGGGATGAGGGAGGGTGAGCCCCATCCTGCCCTGACCCTGGGGGACAGTCTCTGACCCCCAAGCAGACCCCTGCACGCCCTGGGAGCAAAGTGGGGTCGGCCCTATGGAAAAGGCAACAGAGGAGACAACCCACCATATGGATAAAGGGAGCCCCTGGGATTGAGGAACAGCCCCCAGAACATCTTTTGCTCCTCTGTTTTTTTTTTCCTTCCATAGAAACCAGGAGTCTCACGGCATTTCCAGCTCTGTGTATTCTCCATTAACACACCTTACAGCTCCAAAGGGCCAATCTGATTTTCCATGTCCATCCCCCATTGCTGCCAGCTGCTTCCCAGACCATTCAAATCAGGGAAGTCTGTTTGAGAGTGTCCTGCCCGAGGTGTGAAGCCAGGACCCAGCTTCCCTTACGCAGTCAGGATTCATTCAGCTCACTTCTATGCTCCCACCACCACCCACCGCTCCTTTGGGACCGATGCTTCCTGTGTAACGCAGTCATTCCTTGATTTTACAGACGTAGTCGAAGGCCCCAGAGAGTCGAGCTCTTTCCCCAGAAACAGAGTGAGATATGGTGCTCTCCTTGGCTATGGAGGACAGCTTCAGAGCCAAGGCAATCACAATTTGGCAGTCATATGAGAGCTGGCAAATGATGTATCAGTTGATTTCTCTCCCCTCTCTGCCCTCCAGTGACTTCTGAACCCCCAAACTGATGAAGAGAAGTTCTGCAAGGGCTGGAAGCCCCCAGTTTACTCAACCCTTTGCTTACCAACACTGAGCATTTAGCAGTTTCTGCTCCAGCAGGAGTTAACACACACTCAGCCAGGCTCAAGGCTTTGGCCACGATCCTCCACCTCCAACAAACATTCCCACAGTACAGGGGCCCGGGAAGAAGTTTAAAGAAAAGAAGACTAGTCTTTCAGAGAGTGAATTTGGTCACGGATGGGGACTTCTGTTCAACACCATGCAGCATGCACACAACAGTGGGTACAGATAAACCCCTGAGGATCCCTCCTGGCCCTTTGGGATCTGCAGCACGAGCTGTCCTTCCAGCCCCCAGCTGTATTTTAGAGAGATGGATAAATTGCATTGGTGACATCTATGCTAGAAGGCAGGCAGGGACTAGCCCCAGCCACGCTCCTCTTTAGTTAAAGAGCTGGGGAAGTCCAATTTCAACACCTCCAACCAAGACATTTGCTTATTCCTTCACACCAGTGGGGATGCTGGGATTTGACACAGGCAGAGAAAAGAACAAGCCAGGGTATAAGGTCCAAGAGCCCGTTTGACAGACAACGACCCCCCCAAACATCACACACGCAGGACCAGCGTGTGGCTCTCACAGCAGCCCTCTGCTCCTGTTGCTGCAGATGGAGTCAGGAAAAGGTGGGTAAAGCCCTGTGGACAGCCTGGAAGGCTGAAGGAAAAGCCTGCAGCAGGAGGACACTCAAAGCACACGGACATTGCTGGTGCATCCAGGGGAGTGCCGTAGCAGGGAGAGTCCCACAGCAACTCATTGCTACAGCACTGAGGAGCCTCAACAGCCTCTCAAGGGAGGCTTCCTCTGCCATCAGCTCTCCTTCCTCCCAGTTTAGATAGCCAGGCTGTTGGCCCTACCTGTAGAGCTCTGCTATTTCAGCTATGCATAGAATCATCTGGGTTGGAAAGGACCTTTAAGATCTTCTAGTCCACCCATCAACCTAACTGACAAAAAACCATCACTGAACTGTGTCCCCAAGCACCGTGTCAACCCGTCTTCTGAATCCCTCCAGGGATGGTGCCTCAACCACTTCCCTGGGCAGCACATTCTGATGCTTGATAACCCTTTCCATGTAAAAATTGTTCCTAATATCCAATCTGAACACCCCCTGGTGCAACTTGAGGCTGTTCTGTCCTGTCCCTATCACCTGTGACTTGGGAGACGAGACCAATCCCCCAGTTGCACCCTCCTTTCAGGGAGCTGTAGGCTGAACAAGCCCAGCTCCCTCAATCTGTCTTCACAGCAGAGGTGTTCTATCCCTCTGATCATCTTCGTGGCCCTCTGCTGGACCCATTCCAACAGTTCCATGTCCTTTCTATGTTGAGGACTCCAGAGCTGGACACAGTGCTCCAGGAGGTGTCCCACAGGAGCAGAGCAGAAGGGTAGAATCCCCTCCCATGACCTGCTGGCCACGTTTCTTTTGATATAGCCCAGGATGGGGGCTACCAGCACACACTGCCAGGTTGAGCTTCCCATCCACAAGTGCTATTAAGTCCTTCTCCTCAGGGCTGCTCTCCAGCCATTCTCCGCCCAACTTGTATCTGTGCCTCAGAAGCTCAGAGATCAGCAAAAACTCCCTCTGCCTTTTTCCATTCCCCTTCTTTTAATCGAGTATCACCCACAAATCAAAGACGCTGAGGCACAGCCAGTCCTCCCATTCACTTAAGCTAATTAGCAGCCCTGCGTGACGAAGGGAGCACAGTGGTCTAATATTAGACAGAGGATGCACTTACAGCCCATCAAGATGACACAACATCCTCTGGGAGCGTGCAGTTCTCTTCCAGCATCCACTGCCACACAGCAGGGTGGAGAGTGGGAAGGGGAAAAAGAACAAATGGGATAGGAAGAGGCAGTCAGTTGTGAAGATGTTGTTAAGGTCTGTCTCCTGAATGTGGAGAGGGGGAGCAGAGCCATTGTAACCCCTTTTCCTTCCTTGGAAAAGGTAGCCCAACATGAGACACTGGAATAAGCAAGTTACAGAGTGGGGCTACACACAAAGCCCAGTTGAGAAAGAGCACCACAAGAGTAGCCTCTAGACAATGAGTAGCACTGCCAATTCTGGGGTTTTTTTGGAGGGGGAAGGGGGGCACAAATCCACTAAATCCAAGAAATCCAGCTAAATCCACACAGCCTAAACCTGAAGAGAAAACCCACTGCCTAGTTTCTCTGCTCTCCAGTCACAGCTCCTGCTCTACCAGCTGCTTACAGACAGAGGTAACAGCCACCAATGCAGCAGTTTGTGTTGCAAAAGATCCTGTTTTACCAGCAGGATCCAGGAGATCTCTGCTGCCTGGAACTGCCTCTAGGATGGGACAAAGCAAGACCTTTTACCAGCAGGATCCAGGAGATCCCTGCTGCCTGGAACTGCCTCTGGGATGGGACAAAGCAAGACCTTTTACCAGCAGGATCCAGGAGATCCCTGCTGCCTGGAACTGCCTCTGGGATGGGACAAAGCAAGACCTTTTACCAGCAGGATCCAGGAGATCCCTGCTGCCTGGAACTGCCTCTGGGATGGGACAAAGCTGCTGTGTGTCACTGCAGACAGCACAAAGCATGAGGGTTGGAACTAGATGACCTTTGAGATACCTCCCAACCTAAATGGTTCCATGATTCTACGACTTACTGAGCCAAGAAAGTAGCTTTCTGGTGAAGCTACAATATGGACCAGAGGAGGGAAGGGGAATTAACAGAGCTGGGATCCAGCCAAAGCAGGAGCACTTACACAGAGGTACTGGAGTCTCAGCTGCAATGGTAAAGAGTCCAAGCAAGAAGGGAAAAAAGTAGCTGAGACACCAGGTGGGAGATTGCAAGCTTGGAAAGACCAGTAATTCACCCGGGGCTGGAGGTAGGACTGGAGATGGTGCCCCCAAGGTACACCCAGCCAAGCTGTTCAGCTTGTGAGATTAACAGGGACCGAGGTGGCTGCTGGACACAGGAAGAGCCAAGGGAGCAAGAATTAGAAGTGAATAAGAAATTCTTATTCACTTTGTAGTCTGTGCTGCAGCCAGACCGAAATTAGCCAAATTGGATATGAATTATTGAAAGCACTGGAGTCCCATTTCCTTTGCTAATCAAAGAAAATGATTCCAGGGAGCTAAAAATGCAGGAAGAGACACAGTTTTTCATGGGAAAAAAAGAGAAAAAGACACTGCTCAGTTGGTTTCTGTAAGGAGGGAGCAGCTTGCAGAGCTCCATTCGCCTCCTCTAGCCCCTTCTCCCTGCCCAGTTGCCCACCACCCATTGGGGAGAGAGGGGGACTAATCCATCCAGTCCTGGGGGCCCGCTCTGTCCCCACTCCAGCCACGGAAGCACATCAAAGAGCTCTCCTGCTCCTGGAAGTCATCCCAAAGGAATGCAGGATCATTGCAGAGTGTTTAATAAGATAAACAGACCAAAGTCCCACTCTGGGTAAGGATTAGCACAGAGCAAGCCCGGGCGGGTGCCGGCAGTTCCAGCGGGCGCCTGGCAGCTCCGGAGGCAGAGCCCTGTGGGTCTCATGGGCAAAGACTGGCCCATCCTGTGTTGCCCATTGCCCCTGGACATCCTGAAGGCTGGGGGCAGGTCAGCTCTGTCCTCCCTGCCAGCAGAGCCCAGCTCCTGGTCTTCGTTTGGAAACCAGATGAAGACTAAGATATTTCATAGAATGGTTTGGGTTGGAAAAGACTTTAAAAATCATCCAGTTCTGACCCCGCTGCCCTGGGCAGGGGCATCTCCCACCAGATCAGGTTGCTCCAAGCCCCATCCAACCTGGCCTTAAACATTTCCAGGGATGGGGGAGCCACAGCTTCTCTGGGCAACCTGGGCCAGGGTCCCACCACCCTCACAGCAAAGAATTTCTTTCTAGGATCTAATCTAAATCTCCCCTCTTTCAATTTAGAACCATTCCCACTTGTCCTATCACTCCACTCCCTGACAAAGAGTCCTTCTCTTCATCTTTCCTATAGCCACTAGAAGGCTACTATACAATGCTGCTTCCCTGGGCGTTCCCACCAGCCAGGAAGGTGATGTACCAGCCCCAGACCAGCACCCATGGGTGCACCCAGCAGCTCAAGGGGAAAACACACCGCAACAGGAGGCACAGAGCCCACCAGAGCAGCACTCCCCTCTGGAGCACAGCACACAGCAAGCCACCATCCCTCTCCAAGCTCTCAGCAGAGCAAACAAAGGCAAAAGCAGAACCAAGAAGCCATGGCCAGGGCCCAGCACTTGTCATAACTGCCCAGCCAGCACCCCCCAGAGACCCGCCGTCTGTGCTGCTGCCCAAAGAAGCCCCAGCCGATCCTGCCGAGAAATGCAGCAGGATGAGCCAGAGCGGGAAGCGGGGCCAAAAGGAGCCTTCCCAGACCAGTAGCCTCCCACACCAGATTAAAATTCCGTAGGAATTTGCTAAACAAATGGACTCTCTTAGCTACCGCCAGAAACCCATGGGATGTTTCGCGTTACTACCACCACGCAAGGGAGGGAGGAAACAGACCCTCACGCCTGGCCCGTGCACAAGGCTCCCCACACACACACCACCACTATCTCCCAACTCCTGCAAACACCAGTCTGGCCAGTACCAGGCTGGATTCATCAGCCACAGCACCTGCCTCCATCCACCCGTGAATCCCTGCTCTCCCCAATGCCAGTCTCAGAGGTGGCAGCCCCAGGAAACCCGGTCCAGCCCAGAACAAAAGGCAGGATGGAGCCCCCCCCCCCGATTATCTAGCAGTGGATTCTCTCCTCTCCATTTACCACATTTTTACAGCTGCTGGCTAATTCTCCCACCCTCCTGAGACAGAGGGTGCTGTTGATGCTGTTCTCATTATCTTCAATTCAAAACAGAGCAAAGAAGAGGAAGGAGGGGAGGGAAGGAAAAAAAGCCAACTTATTTAAGAAGAAACCAAACCACCAAACCCACACACTATCCCTCTTCCAGCCCCCTCCCTCGCCTGTTCTGAAGCGCAATGAAAGGCCAGGGATGGAATCAAGAAAAAGAAATCATTGCAGGGGTGGAAAAGGACTGCAGAGAGACCAGAGCATGGGAGGTGACCCCAGCCCGAATCACCTAACCCAAACCCCAGCCAGCAATTTCCTTGCTGAGAGGAGCCCGCTGTGCAGAACCTTCCAGTCTCTGTATGGAGCCTGAAAAGAACATTTTTGCATGGGCTGGTTTACCAGAACAAAACCTCTCAGTTCTACGGAGGCAGGGCCCTAAAAAGAAAGAGGGGACAGAATAAAAGTGAACAGGCAGAAGACAAAACAGAATGGAGAGTGTGTAACTCAAAGGGAGATGCTTTCAAAGCCAGTCCCCGCTCCCAAGTAGGCATAGGAGAGCTGACGCCACGGGAGGGGATGCAATTCTTCCACCAGAGAGATTGAAAGGGTTGCCACAGGGAAGAAAAGTCAGAGGAGAGTTCTGGACTGCCTGGAATCAGAATTTCCCTTGGAGCTAAGCAACGTTTTCAAACACAGAGAGCATCTGCAGCACACCACACGTCCAACACAAGCCAGAGCAGCGTGACTGGGGGCATCTATATGGAAAAGGGTTTCAGGGAACTACATGTTGTCTTCACAGCAGCACCCTGAGACACCGTGGTGGCCCCTTCCAGGTCCTAGGCAGGGTGACACACAGCACCCACCCACCTCACTGCCTGTCTACCCAGGGAAGAACAAGCACCATGGTGGCCACGACCACTCTCAGCAGCCTGGGACAGTGGATAGTCCAGAAAGAGTTTGTGATGGCTGCCACACATGTACATACAGGGTCAGTCCTCAGCCTTGTTCTCACCACAGGAACAGTTTGAGCATCACCCTCAAGACAGGTGGCTCCATCCTTATCAAAAGGCTTGACAACCCCCCAGCTTGGTCCACTGGCCCCCTTTTTGACGTCACCTGGGATGCTGAGGTGACACCACACTAGTTAAAAGCCCAGAGCAAGAGCTTTTTGAAGATCTGTTGAACACGCTGCTCAGGGACAAGGCTCTGAAGCCACCAGTGCTTTCTGCACCCAACGCTGGCAGGTTTCACCGTGCCCTGCACTTGTCAAGCCAACGTACATGGCTTTTCCCAGGGGTTCAAAGTCCACATACATCTCCAAAGCAGCCTGGGCTGGGGCAGCTGTGCTGACATTAATGCAAATCACACCACAAGCGAGCCACTATTTAAGAAGGAGCCCTGGGTTCTCATTAACCGAGACCCTAACAAAGGTTTAATCTGAACTTCCTCCCACCCAGACAGCTCCGTATGGAGTCAACCCGCGGCCCCTCCCACACCAGCCCCAAGAATCTTGATTTTCTTCAAGTGCAGTCGCGATCAAAGTGAAATATGAGACACACACAGAGAGAGGGGAAAGAGCTCTGGGGGATTAGTCAGCTGTTGAACTCCAGAAGAGCGTGCCTGATGGCGCTGTCAGGGGAGAGCGAGGAGAGGAAAGCACCCAGCACAGAGCCGGCCGGTGCTGTGCCTTGGGATGCTCCAACATCTGCACAGCCATCCCAGTGCTCTCCACGCACTCCCAGCATTCAAGGCAGTTCAATACAGCCAGGCAGTGGATCACCAGGCTAATTCTTTCCCCAAGAAGCATCATCCAGATGTC
The DNA here is from genome assembly GCA_013400555.1 of Jacana jacana. Lineage (NCBI taxonomy): Eukaryota > Metazoa > Chordata > Aves > Charadriiformes > Jacanidae > Jacana > Jacana jacana. The sequence goes on from VZTM01007488.1 coordinate 202,090, forward strand.
TCGGAGGAGAGGAAATCCACTCCCGCTGCTACACAGCGCTACGTGCTGCTTGGAGCTGGTTCCCTCTCCCATGTGTTCCCCCACACAGGCACCAGAGCAAACATCCTCCTTCTCCCAGGGACCCAGTCCAAGCCTCTGCCCCAGCCTCTTGAACAAGCCTCAGAGCTGCTCCTCTGCCCTTCAGCACCCCAAAAACCTCCCTCCAGGCACCCTCAGGGCTGACCCAGTTTGCAGAGCTCAGCTGAAACCTCCCATTTTGACTACAGCTGGTCAAAGCATATATTAGCTTTTTTTTTTTTTTTACTACAATTAAGTGTAATCAAAACATACTGTTTTTACCTCTAACCTGAGCTGTTTCACAGAGATGTCCTGGTTTGAACTCCTCTCTTAAGACAGGAAAGATTTTGATGTCTAGGATTTTTCTAAGCCGCAGTGACAGGAGATGAAGATACTCAAAACATTCATGTTTTTCCACTCAGCCACCACCATTCTTCCAATTCTTTCTGCAAAAGCGCTCAAAGGTTTGTTTTGAAACACAAAGTGCAGCAGAGGAACAGCGTCCTGGGCAGCTCAGCTTTGAACCCTCCTGTGGGGAGCTGATGGGAAACAAGTCCTGGAGCTAAATTCTCAGACTGGGGAGCTCAGGAACGGTTCCCAGGGTGGCAGGAGCAGGTTCTCATGGCTGGTTTTGCATCGCCTCACCGTAGGCAGCAGGGCAGCCGTGCTGGGCAAGCCCATAGGGACTTCACAGACCTCAGGAGAGGCCTGAACTTTGGGTAGAACTCAAGGAAAACTGAGATTTTTTTATTTTTTGGGGGGGTGAAGGTGTGGTGGTGCAGTGTGTCAGCTCGTTCCATGCTCTCCACAGTACACCTGGTAGCACCCAGCATGTAGGACACTCACACACCATGGCCAGGTTTCCGAGATGAGGGAAGAAGAAAAGTGAGTCCATGGGATATGACCAGAAAGGTGAGTTTCTCAAGGCAAGTGAAACAGCTGCCAAGTCAGTGGATGCCAAACTAAGAATTGCTGCGTGTCCCCCGAGCAATGCTTTCTGACCTACAGGAGACATTAGTAACTTGAGGCTGCCTTGTGTTTTGTTGTTTCTCAGCAACGTGGTCTGGGTAGGTCTCCACCAGTTTGGAGACATCAGGTCCACCACGTATGGCAAGTCGTCCGCAGGCTGTTTTCCAGCCCTTTCCAGTCCCCACACCAGCCAGGCAGGCTGACACCCCACCCACCAACCAGGCTGAGATTTGTTCAGCCTGGAGAGGAGAAAGCTCCAGGGAGACCTTAGAGCCCCTTCCAGTATCTGAAGGGGCTACAGGAGATCTGGAGAGGGACTCTTTGTCAGGGACTGGAGTGATAGGACAAAGGGTAACAGTTTCAAATGGGAAGAGGGGAGATTAAGATTAGATACTAGAAAGATCTTTACTCTGAAGGTGCTGAGGCGCTGGAACAGGTTGCCCAGAGAAGCTGTGGCTGCCCCATCCCTAGAAATGTTTAAGGCCAGGTTGGATGGGGCTTGGAGCAACCTGGTCTGATGGGAGATGCCCCTGCCCAGGGCAGGGGGTAGCACTGGATGATCTTTAAGGTCGCTTCCAAATCTAACCATTCTATGAAAAGCTGTCCCTGGCCAGGATGTGTCCCCAACTGCAGCTGGTCCCAGTTCAGCTCACAAAACAGCCAGCCTCAACACACTGGGGTCTGCAACGAGCGTTAGACCAACACAACACAATTTTACATCTTCCCCCACTAAAGGCAGGAGCAGGAATGGGTCCCAGGGACAGATTCTACATTGAATCTATAGCATCAGTAGGAAAACTTCTTTTCCCATCCTCTCCCAGTGGCCCTAAGGGAGAATGTCCTTTTCCACAAAGGGGAACCACCCAGCTCAGCCCCCCGCTCCAGCTCACATCCAGGGTGTACAAAACGAGCACACCAAAAACAGCAAAGGAGGTGAAGACAATCCTTCACAATGCTTGCTCAGGTTTAACAAACATCCACAGACACACACTCTTCTGTCTCCTCCCTCCCTCTCCCCACCAGGTGTAAGGAGGGAGCAGGCCTGATACCTTTTCAGGTCTAAGATGGAAAATACATATACATATAGGCAGAAAACCCTCCACTGTCCCACCCTCTTATAAAAACCACTTGAGATGGGTGCCTCTTGTGAGCCTCTCAGCTGAACTAGCTCTTTCCCAGCCCCAGAGCTCGGTCGTTTACCTCTGTCAGCATTAACAGCTGGAAAAAAGGGGGTTATGGCCTCCCCTCTGCTGGGCCAGGGGGGAGGAGGGAGCCAATCTGCATGTTTATTTGTTGTCTGCGCAGAATTCCAGCATTCCTTCCCTTGTTTACCCATCTGCTCTCAGAACATACTCAGAGCCCAGCAAAGGGCTTTTGGGGCACTGCATTCCCCCACGAGCTCGGGCCTCTCGCTGGAGCACAGGACAAGCACGAAGGGAGAAGAGAGAAGCCAGCAAATGGGTGACTGCAGAAGTGTCTCTTCAAGATGGTTGGGCAACAAGCAGAAGAAGGATCAATTCTCTCAAGACCTGCTCTCCACAGAGGCATATCTCCACATCTAGAGGTCCAGGACCCTATTAAAGGGGGCATATGGATTGTCTCACCCTCTTCCCAACAGCTGTGTTGTTGCACCCAGAGCAGTACTAGTAACTCATCCACCCTCTTTGGCACAGTCATGCCAGTACTTCTTGCGTTGTCCCATGGCCAACAAGTCATCCCACAGTCCCTGGGCTGAGCATCAATGCGGTGCACATTCCCCATGGGCATGGCACAATGTCACAACTCACCTCATGTGAGATGTTTTGGGAGCAGACACAGAGGCTCCAGAGAAATCAAGGTGCAAGGGCTTCACCAGGACAATACAGAAGCACAACTCATACCCCCTAAAAAAATCACATAGCTCTTTGGCTTGATTCTGACTTAGTCATACCTTGGAGAAGCAGGCTTCACCCCCAACCAGAAGCTGGCTGCTCTTGGATCCCTGCAGGACTCCATAAGGTTGACCTAGCAAGTGATGAAGCCCTCAGAGGAAGCTAGGGGTGACTAGCATGAAGGACAGCCTTTCAACCCAGGATTAACCCATTAGCTTATTAGCTCTAAACCTTACAGGAAAACTTAACCCAGGTGTGAGGAGTCTTAATTCCCTAGTCAGTGCCTGACATGCACTTGTGTCAGGATGGGACTTGCAATGGGGATGCTCCCAAGCACCTCAAGCAGAGGGGACCGTGAACCCGCATCAAATCTGGAGGGAAAAACATCACATCAAATAACTTTGCCTGCCTGCACCTCGGCTGCAACCACTGCCTTCGACAACAGGGTCAATGCCAGGCACTGTCCTCATGACCAGCAAGTCCACAGAGCAGTGTGACTCTACCCCAGACACACATAGAACAGCAGGATTGATCCATCCCATCACCAGCAAGATCGTTGGCCGATCAACCATTTACAAGCCAAGCACACAAGGTGGCCAAACAGAGCCAGGGCTCAGCCCCTACTGTGTCTGGGTGCTCAGAACTTCCCCCACCCCCCCTCACCCAGGGAAAGCCAAGCACCCTCAACTCCATCCAGCCTCACCTTCCACACAGTGCTCCACCTCCTCCAGGTTGCGCAGCGTTATCCGCATGAGGCTGGAGTTCAGCATCAGCTCGTTGCGGTGGGCTGGCCACATGTACTGGGGAGCTGGGTTGACGAAGAAAATCCGTGTGTCCCCAGTCGAGACTTGGTTGTCACAGATTAACGGGTCCCCGAAGCCGCCGATGACCACCTTGTTCCCACCATCCAAGAGGATCTCGTGAGTGACGATGTCTTTGCCTTTCAGGTAACGCCAGACTCTCACCTTGAAGGAGAGGGAGAAAGAGGACATGAGACCATTTCACAGCCCCCAAGCAACTGGCACCTTCTGGCCCAGTTAATTTTTGTCACGTTGTCACAAGATGCACAGGAGAGGTTGGGGCTGGCAAAGCCTTCCAGCAGAGCTTATTTCCTTTGCCATCCATCCCTCTAAGAGCACAAAATGTGTGGGCAACAGCCTAAAGCACATACTGCTCTTTCTTCCAAAGCTGCACCCAACTCTCCAACCCTCAGTGCTCCTGGCAGCCTCGTGTCACAGGGGGTCCCTCAGCCACACAAGCTCTCCAGCAAGAGACATAAACCCCTAAACCCCCATCCCCTTGTGCGCACCTCCTCTTTGCACTGGGACATGTGAAGACCTTCCCTTCCCGCATCTCCTCCCTTGGAGGAGGTGGGCTCCAGGCTCAGCCAAAGCCAAGCATGTCACCAGCCCAGACACTGCTGTTAGAGCCTCAAGATGAAGAGCTGCCCCACACCAAACCCTGCCTTGACTCACCTCCCTGGAGGCCCACGAAACCAAAACATCCCTCTCCTTCCTCTTCTCTCATCACCAGCTCCGGGAAGGACTCGCCTTTCCCACCCCAAGTGCAAACACAGGGCTGACGGAGGGTAGCAATGCCCCTTTGTTCAAGCAAGAACAGTGGCTCCAGATAAGCTGCCACTTCTCAACAAACACTTGGAAACCACCAGCAGGCATTTTTGCTAGACAGAGACCCAGAGACCAGCCTCCTGAATGGCACAGAAGAGCCTGGCTGGGCCAGCAAGGTGGTGACTCCCCATGGGAGAATGGAGCAGAAGCAATCAAGCAGAGGTGGGGTGGGAAAAGGGGCAAGCAGACCTCAGCAGACCCCATGGCACAGCTCAACTCAGGCCAGGAAGCTGCTCCAGAGCTTCCCTGGCAGAAGGAGAAGGTTCTGCTACTGTTTTGCCTCTGCTGTACAAGACCAGTAGGACAGAGGATGAGCTCATCAGCTTTTCCCCTCTGATGTTGTTCTAACCTGTGGGCCCCCAACAGCCCTTTCAGTTGCCACAAATGGCTGTGGCAGGGAACACTACTTTCCAACAAGGGACACTGCACTGAGCCAGGGGAAGCTGGCAGACACTCAACCAGGAACACAATTTATATAAGAAAATAATAATAATATCCAAAACTGACTTGGTCCTGCCCATTACTAATAAAGAATTCAAATTCGTAGCAGGAGATCCACCCCTGGTCTGGATGATTGGACAGAAGGGAGAGACAACTCACCTGCCATTAACCCTTTCCACATACACAAGCTGGAAGCCCAGCCTCTGCAGCCACTGACCATGGAGTGAGGGACATGACTCAAGCCCTGCCAGGGGAGCAGGCAAACCTCAGCCTTGCCAGAGGACCCCCCCCCTCTCCCTGCTTTCTACTCCCAAGCAGCATCATTCAGGGTGACAGAGTCCAGCTGGCACCCTTCTCCCAGAGTCATCCTGCCTTGCCACAAAATCTCAGTGGTGAAATTTATCAGAGGAGAAAACACGTCACAATTTAAAAATATTAATAAATTTTAAAAAGCTTTGATGGGAACATTAAATAGTTGGAATTCCCGAGGCAGGGAAGGCTGCACAGCTGAGGAGAGCAGTGTCCATCCATGGGGGAGGCTCAGAGACTTAGAAGAGGCAGGTGGGGTGGGTGAATGAAAGAAGGGGGTCTTCTGGCTCTGACATGGAACTGGCACTTTGGGAAGGCAACAGACAGAGCAGATACCTTTGACAATTCGACGTGGAGTGTAACTTATGTTCCTCTAAACGACTACAGAATAACCTCTGTGGATTTGCTAAAATTACAGGGAGGATTTGGCAGCAGGAGCCCGCTTTCCCTTCACTCATCCAAACTTCAGGAAGAAAACTAAGCCCTGGCCACAAGAGTTAATGCTGCTCTGCCCCTCCTGCTGCCAGCGGTTCTAGAGCAGCTCCTTGGACCTCACTGCTGGCTCATCCCCCTGCCCAAAAAAGGCCAGATTTACGCAGAACCGCAAGCCAAACTCTCTCCAGAGCCACCCTTTCTGTGGCAACTTCTCCCCAAAGAAAACTGTTGCTCACAGGGGTGTTCTGCAGGAAGGAGGGAAGCAACAGCCCCAAAATTAATGCATTAATTAGTGCACATGGGACACCAGAGCCACATCTGATGGGTCAGAAACCCTCCTGCCGCCCTGTCGCGGGGGAAAGATGCCGCCACGGAGGCGAGTCAGCCAGTGGCATGTAAGGGGAACAGCTCATCAGCGAGCTGCCTGAGGTTTCAGCTGGAAGCAAGGGCGGGCTCCCTGGCAAGGGTATTACTGTGACCGCAGGCATCCCCAGCCTGGCATGCTCAGACCATGCTTTATCATGCTCTTCTGCCAGCATCTCCCCTCCTACCACAGTCACCTGCATTCCCCAGCCGTCTCTGCCGCCCAGAGAGCACTTGAGCGCACCGTGCCAAGCACCACAGCACTCCAGGAGGGGGTGGCTCGGAGATAAGGGGGCTCTCCAGCCCCTCTCCGAAACAGGCAGGCACGTAGGACCCTTCCAGAATGCAATTTCCAAGGGAAGGCTGGGAGGGGAAGGAGGATGCCCACAGGGGTGCGGGCAGAGAGGTCTCTCCCAACCCCAGGGGACACTGGGGGTGGCAAGGAGGCAGTCAGTCATTCTCACTATGGCATAGGGGTTGGGGTGGTGGGACTCGTTACAGGTGAGGAAGAAAGCACAGAGCAGACTTTATCCCACTCTAGAATGAGCCACTTCTATGGTTATCCACAACGACAGCTCACCAGCCTGTGCCTTGCACAGCCCTTCAAGTGCATCATGTCTCTCCCTGGGCTTTTTTGAGACCATCCAGAAAGACTCCTCCTCTTTGCCAAATACCTCCACGCCATTACTCAGTGCCTACAGAAGCCACACACCAAGATCTGGCACTGCAAAGTTCAAATAAGAGGGTAAAGACCTGTTGGGGGCTAGGGGGAACCCAAGGCTCCTGACCTTTAATCAACCTTGTAACTTTTTAAGCCCGAAGTCCAGAATTTTGGGGGTGGGAGCTCAGCACCATCTCACCAAGAGGCTTCAGGGTGCACAATGATCCTGAACTGAACTCAACTCCCCATGCTCTGTCCCTACCACGATTAGGAGTAGGCAGCTACAGGTCTTGGGGCAAGAACCACAGCTATCCCCAACACCACAGGAGCAAGCAGGCTGGGGTGAGACCCTCCTGCTCACTCCCAGAGCCCAGCACAAAACTCACCTGTCCTGCAGAAAAAGGGAAGGAATTTAGTGTTGCTTGTACTCTGCAGGTGCAACTGAAAGTTAAGAACAAAGTTGAGGGGTGTATTTTATTCTCAGATCACACCTTCTCCTTCAGGTCTAGTATTTGCCAGCCTTAGAGAAGGTCTCAGCTCCCACCCAGCCCAGCAGGTCCTGTTATCCCAACAGCAGCCACTGCATCTTGCTGAGGCGAGCCCTGCTCTCCAGCATACCTGAGGTCAAAAACCACCCCAGGTGTTCAACACCACCATGACAGCTCCTCTTTGGAAGCTGCACATGCCACACCTGCCCCAAAATAGGGAGACATTCGCTAGAGACACACTCACACGCTCTCACACTCATCCATCTTCCACCACGAGAGGAGAGTCAGCTCCCCTTGGGCCAGCGCTTCTCAACGCCACAGCAACCAGAAGACAAGCAATAACATACACGGGCTACCAAACCTCCCCACAGGCTCCCAGTCCAAGCTGCTGGACTGGGGTAAGATGATGGGCAGAGTGAGCAAGGCCTTCAAAGCCCATTCCAGCCCAGGAAGAACCTGCTCGGTTGTACGCAGCCCTGCCAGCACGAGCTCTTTCCTCAAGGGAGATGGCAGTCAACCAGCGAACAGAGGGAGCTTCAGATGGCAAGGGAGGGTAGCTGTGACAGGCAGCTTCCCTCCCTTCTGATCTTACAGGAATCCTGGTATCGACAGGGAGACATCTGCTCCACCATATGCAGGTGGTGCCACCCTTGGCAGCACCCCCCCTCCCTTGCCTCCCCCTTTTCAAAGGGCCACCTGCGAGGGATGGCACCCCAGGTGAGGCGAGGAGGCAGGGTGCTAAGGAGCACAGCTTGAGCAGAAGCTTCCCCCCACCCGGGACCAGCTGTGTCTCCAGCCCTTTCTCGCAGCAGCACAATTCCCTCCTGGGTTGTGCTTCTTCCCCACAGTCAAGTTCAGACACCTTCCTGCAGCCCCACCAGCTCCACCTCCTCTTCCTTCAGCAGCAGCCCCCCCACACCCCAGGGAAGGCACTGGATGCGAGGAGGTGAGGTGCACAAGCAACCTGGGCAAAATAAAAACAAAATCCACCCCAGGAACACGGGACAGACAAAAGGGGAGGAAAAAAAAGTCAAATAAAATACAGGAGGCAGGCAGAGAACACAGCCCAACGGGCATTTTCACAGCTAGGTCTAAGGGAGGGAGGGAGGGGGGGGGGAGNAATTAGCATGGCTGTTCTAGTCATACACCTCAGAGCCAGGCCACAGCCTTCACAAGCAACATCAGAGTCCACCACCAGCTTTCTCCCCCACCCTTATCCTCCATAATGAATGGATGTGAAGGCACCAAAGACCAAGCAATTACCTGTAGGCCATCCCATTCATCATCACACACAATTAAGACTTTGTCACGGGTGACTCACCGGCTACATCAAGGATTGGGGAAGAAAAGGGAGTGAAAGAGAAAAAGGTAAGCTAGAACCTAGTTCCAAGAGGTCCCTTCCCTATTGCAGACTCACTCCTTTGCCAGCCAGCACATAAAACACTGGATTAAGGCTGTTTTACAAGACTCTTGGCAGTTACAGGGAGACAAAGTGAGAACAGCAAAGACTTTAAGACTTTATTTAAGCAGATCCTTGCAAGGGTGTATTTTAAGTGCAGCACAAAACCCAAGAGTAAAAGGATTTTCCAATGTGTCATGGGTGGCCATCCCATGGTAAAGAATGGGACCATCTGCACAGGCAGATGTGGTGCCCCCAAATTCCTGCCAGGAAGATGCTTTGAGAAGTGCCAGGCTTGGTCTTGTTAAGAAAGATGAGAGGTTAGAGCATGGTCTCTTTGGGAGGAGAGCTGTCACTCAGGGCAGAAGTAAAAAGGGTCATCACAAGCATCAGCTCTGCTTGAAGCTTCAGCTCTGCCAAACCCTTCCCTCCCAACTACATGTTGTCCCTCTCCCCTTGTCACTCGTTGTTCCTTTCCCCATCAGAACCAGCCCCACCAAACCCACCTCCCCCAGCAACTTCCCCATCCAACCCTGACTGGAGAACTGCCACCGTTTACCCCCCAAAATAGGGGCTCTATTGTTTGGAACAGGATCCACATCCTTTACAACACTTCCTACAGTACGTATGGAACCTGTATGTGTCCTATAAATAGGTGCTCCCTTCGTAAGTATCAGGTCAGACCAGAATAAGGCACACCAGGGGATTCCAAAGGGACAATGTCAACAGGCAGGCTGTAGATAGGATGAATGTTGGGAAGAAAAGCAAGCCCAGGACCCCAGTTCCCACATCAAACCCCTCGGTGAAGGGGGTCTGAAGCACCCATCAGCCAGTTTCAATTTGGGGAGTTCTGTCAGCCTGTCCTTCCTTGTTATTCACCTCCACCAGCAGCCCATGAATGGCTGGTGGCTATTTGAGAGTGTTTATCTAACATTAACTTCACATTTCTCCTGGGTTGTGATGTGCTTATCTTCATCTATCAAAGGCTTCAGCAGGGAAGGCTTAGAGTTTAACTGGGAAGAACAATACAGTAAGGCAGCACTCGCAGATATTCCCATGCCCGCTCCCTCACGGACCACCCAGCACCAACAACACTCACTATTTTGGGTGTGGGCTCCAGGGAACTCCTACCACACACTTGGCCCTTGCCTTTCCTCTTCAGATAAAGAAGAACCCGTGGAGAGATAACGGTGGTATTTGGAGGTAACCCCAGGGCCTGGTTACTGGAATATGACAGTGAGGAAGCGGACGTGAGGTTTCTCACCAGATCCCTCCTGTCCCTCGACTCGCTCCGGCTCCACAGGGCACTGGGAGCCAGGTTTAACGCCCAGACTGCCCTTTTGGACTCTTAAGTGCTTGATATATATAACAAAACAAACCAAACACACACACACACAAAAACAAACCCCAAACAAAAACCCACAACAAAATAAACCAAAATACAAGTATGTCTAAGCCACCATCAGCGAAATCCACAGCAGTTGCAGCACTTTCAGGGATCTTAGAGTGAAAGAGGCCAAAAGCTGCCCCAAAGCCATGCAGTGACAACTCACGAGCACTACGCCCTGCTAAGTCACAGATTTATCTGCTTTCAGGTCCTTAAGACACCCCAAGTCCCATCTCAAAGCTTTTTTTTTCCCCTCTCCTGCAAACACACTCTTGAACGTGCCATAAAAATCCCCACAGAAGAGAGGGCCGTGGAGGTAAAAGGACTGAAAAACTACTGTTCTAAGAAAGCTGCCAAATGTCACAGAGTAACTGGGGGAGCCAGCAGAGCTGGCACGAGGGGATGGGATGGGATGGGACGGGATGGGATGGGCACTTCCATCCAGGGCCGGAGAGAAGGTTTTTTTCTCGTTTTGCTTTCTTTTACAGGACTCTAGGACTGGAAAGGAATCTTGGGGTCAGGTTCTGGCCTTCAGGTGCTGCTATGAAACTAAAAGTCCCGCTGTGAAGTCCCAAGTAGCATGAGCCTTCTCTGCAGCATTGCTCAGGACACCTCAGGAAGAGCTGGGGCAGAGACTCCCTTCCCAAGCTGAGCAACGCAAACCGTGTCACAGATAAAGCCACCACCCTGCAAGACCAAGTTCCTCCCCACACCTTGCTCCCTAGCTGCTATTTCTTGGACTCCATTACATCCTACCAAAGGCTGAGCTGCCGAGCAGGCAGCCTTTCCCACCACAGAGGCACAGGCAAAGCTGGTTTTTTTTCCCCAGCCCAGAGCCTTGCTCCGATGCTGCAAGATGAAGTCTGGAGATTTGTACACCAGCCAGACACCGTGCTGCGTCCCCACCGTGGGAGCAAGGAGACCCTTCTCTTAAATGAGCATTTCTGCCTCACCACCACACCAGCCTCCCTGGACCCCCTGGCATGGCAACCCCTTGCCCCAACCAGGTGGCCCTCATCCAGCCAGCCAGTGCCCCAAGCTGCCGCAGGACACCGGCTGCTGGCAGCAGCTTATTAGTTTTCCAACGTAGCACCCGGGATGTGCCAGACACTTTGCAAACACACGGTCCCTGCGCCAGCCCGGAGGGTCCCTGATTTAATTTAGGGGAGCTGGGGACAGATTGTGCCACGCAGAACCGCACCGGGCAGAGCGGTGGGGGCGAGCGCCAAGCAGCGGGCACCAGCTGGGCAGCCAGAAGCTTTCCTAGACCAGTTCATCGGGCTGAGAGATGCTCCAGAAGAAAGGGCACGGTATCAAATCAATCTTCCCTTCCGCCGGCAGACCTCTCCCACCAACGCGCTTGCTGGCACATCACCCCCAGGCCCTGCTTAACGCTAAACCACAGGCAGGAACCGCAGTAGTTTTGAAGGATGGGCAGAACTGGGGACGGGGAGAAGAGGGAATGGGAAAAAAAAAAAAAAGCAAGAAAGAAAAAAAAAAAAGGCACTGTAGGAGCATGTCCTTGCAAGCGAGATTCCTGCCCCGGGAAGGGTTAAGCCTTAACAGCACGTTTTCTGACAACCAGGCGGATGGTATTTCAGGTTGCTCGGTACTTTACCGTCTCTCAGCTTGGAGGGGCGGGGGGAGGAAAAGAAAAAAAAAAAGCCAACAAAAAAACCCGTAGCCAGAGGCCAGATTCGTAGTTAAACAATAGCTTGAGCTCAAAGAACTCAAGATGCTGCTAAAGTCAACAGGGAGCTACACACAGAGCCGGCAAAGGGCTCCCAACACCTTCCCCGGCAGCCCAAACCCTGCCGGAGCAGAAAGTTGGGAGGCAGCTCCGTAGGATGGAAAGGAGGGAAATGCCCATAAAAAGCAACCTTGAGAGATTCCCCTCCACACAGCTGTGGGAGAGACTCCGCGGGCTAAAAATACATAATTACACACCAAAGCTCCGGCGCATACAATAAAAACCACATGCGCCCGCCCGAGAAGGCGCCTGGTGGGGGCTGAAAGTTTCTCCACCCCACCGCCACCACCACCACCACCCCCTTACCTTGCAGGAGTAGGTGTGGTGGACGGGGTCCACGTTCATGATCTCCTCCACCGTGCCCGTCAGCACCACGTTGGCCTCCTCCTCCCTCCGCTCCAGCTCCCTTTCGGGGCAGCTGGCCCCACCGCCGCCCAGCGCTAGCCCTAAGAGGGCTAACAACACCCGGGCGACCGCCGCTCGCCCCCCCATAGCCCGGCCGAGCCGCGGCGGTTCGGCCCAGCCCCGGGCAACCCCGACGGAGCGGGCAGACAAAAGCGAGCCCGCTCGTAGGCAGGGCTGGCGCAGAGAGAAGGGCTACTTTTGTTCCAGGAGGTGAAAAGGAGGAAAGAAAGAGAGAGAGAGAGAGAGAGGGAGAGGGAGGGAGGGAGGAGAGGGGAGGGGAGAGCAGGGGAGGGGAGAAGGAAGAAAATCCCAAGAGGAGGAGGAGGAGGAGGAGATATCTCTCCCCCGAAGCCGCGGCCGGCGAGAAACGCTGGGTCCCTCCGCTTTGCCCCTGTAAGAAAGCCCGCAGATTTGCATGCAATCTGAATTGCTGATAAGGAGGGAGCGGGGGGAGACGAGAGAGAGAGGAGGAAGGGAGAGAGGAAGGCAGCCAGCCCTGCTGCCGGCTCTTATTGCAGCGCTGCCGCGGACGCCACCCCCAGGAAAGGGAGCCCGCATCAGGTTAATGGATAATCAGCGCGCCAACGTGAGGAGACTTTTAAAGGTGTAGGGACCGCTGCCGAGCGGCAGCCTGCCTCCCCACCGCCTGTGTGTCCCCCACCAGCCCTGTCCCGGGGTCCCCTACCCCCACCCCGCACCCGCGGGGATGCGCCGAGCTCCGCGGGGGTGCGGCTGCAGGAGTGGGGTTCGGCGCCCGGTGCTTCCCCGCATCCCTCCCCGCCGTCCCTGAGCTCATCCTTGGCATCACCGAGGTGTGTTTGGGGGTTTGGGGAGCTGGTGCTCCCGTTTTTCCGATGGGGAAACTGAGGCCCAGGCTGGCCCTTCTCCGCAGAGCTCCCACGAGTACTCTGTCCCGGGACCAACTGGATCACCCACGCCTGCTCCATCACATCTCCTCGGTTTCCAGGGGGATATGGCGCTTGGGGAGGGAGGGGGGGGGTCCCAACACTTTGCCAGCACGCACGACAAAGCCACCCTCCCGTAGAATGGCCCGTGTCTGCCCCCGGCCCACCGTGACCTCCTGCCCTGGCTTTCCCAGGGGGCTGGATGGCAATTTTTCCAGGTGTCATGTGCAATTACCACAAATATAAAATGAAAAGTTAAGTGGCACCAGGGGAGGGATACTGTTTCTCCCCTCTATAAATTAGCCATCCCTCGGAGGCGTTTTACAAGGCTGTTTTACTTGATGGCCCTAAACGAGTCGTGCTGGTGACCCAGAGCCCAGCAGGGGTGAACAACCCGATGGGCTGGGTGAAGTTTAACCACGCCGATGCCACGGTGCCAGAGAGGAGATGACGTGCCCCACGTCACTCTCTGATGAGCGTGTTTCCCTACGCAGCAGCATCCTGCACCGTCAGGCTCTGCAGATGACCGTCCATCCTCTTCGTCATCTGACTCCTGAGCAGTGCTCTTTGTGCCATTTCCCACTGCAATTGTGTATGTGCCAATCCTTTTTTTTCCCTTCTTCTTCTTCTTTCCTCTCCCCTGGAACACAAGCAGAAATTAACTGCAAGATAAGAATGAATGAATCTTACTGGGTGTTCAAAATGTTGTCCAAGCCTACCTCCTCTCCCGAAGAGGATGGAGAGGGCATAAATCTGTGTGGAAGGATCACAGTTGGTATGGGTTTTACAGGGAAGTCATACTTTGCATATTCTGCCTTAAACTGCACACTTGACTTTTCCACAGTGACCTTGGTCTCAACACTGGAGCTCTTCTGGTAAACCCCACGTCCTCTCCCAGGTCTCCCGCTCTGAGCTTCAATTTCTGTCCTGTAAAACTAAGTTCCAAGTTCCTGTAGAAACCCCAGGGAGGGATTAGGTCCCTGTGCTCTCCCCTGCCAAGAAAAAGGTACCACCAGGCAAAGGGACCATAAGCAAGGGTTCACAATGGCAGGTTTTCTGCCTGTGCCGAGGCAAAAACTTCACCAGAACATGCGGTTTCTGGATGAGGGACAAGGGAGCAGCATCCAGCTGCGGTGGGAAGGCCCCATCACAAGCCAAGAGCAGCGCAGAGTCCAGGCTCCGCAGTCGTCACCGTTACACGGCGGAGCTTTAGCACAAAGGACTCCATTATTACATCGCTGCTCTTATAAACTCAAGCAATCAGCTAAAAATATTTCAGTGCCTGGCAGAGATATATATATATATAAAAATTCTTTTTTTTTTCTATTTTAATTATTAATTTTTATGGTATTCTTTGAGCCTCGTTCAGCTGTAAATCACAGAAACAACCTCCGCTCGAGGTGGAGGAGACCAGCTGTAACGTTCCGCTCCCACACTCGGCGAAGGGGAGAAAGGGGAAGACTTATTTACGCTGTGTTTGTACTATTTTCTGTTTGTTAGTTCTCTCTTTCTGGCCCCACCCCGCCATCTGCTTTCAAAGCTGCGAGGAGAAAAATGGATTGTGCCAGCTTTTCTGATGTGTTTACCCCTGTAGGGTCAGTTCTTTGAGTGGATTTACTCAGCCTTGTAAGGGAGGTGCCACAAAAGCCCCCCCTTCCAGGATCTCAGCTTCCCGTGTGCGTGTTTAATAAAGCTCCAAGAAGAAGGCAGTTGGCTTTTCCACCACCAAAAGTCACTCTGAGCATCCTCCTTAGGGACAAGGTGAGATGGGAAGTTGCCTGGAGAACAAGGCTTATGAGGATCGATTGAGGGAGTTGGGGTTGTTTAGTTTGAGGAAGAGGAGGCTGAGGGGAGACCTCATCACTCTCTACAACTGCTTGAAAGGGCACTGTAGGGAGGTTGGTGCTGGTCTCTTCTCACGGGCAATGAGCGACAGGACAAGAGGGAATGGCTGCAAGCTGCAGCAGGGTAGGGTTAGGCTGGACATTAGGAAAAAATTTTTCCCAGAGAGAGTGGTCAGTCAGTGGAATCAGCTGCCCAGGGAGGTGGTGGAGTCCCCATCCCTGACTGTGTTTAAGAGCAGATTAGATGTGGTGTTGAGGGATCTAGTGTAGGGGAGAACTTGTAGAGTAGGGCTGATGGTTGGACTTGATGATCCCAGGGGTCTCTTCCAACCTAAATGATTCTATGATTCTATGATTCTATGACACAGAGCTCCGCTCCACCAGAGCCAGGCTGGAGCATCACCCCGAAGAGAGCCAAGAACCTGGTGGTGGGTGTGGGAAGAACCAAACCAAACTATTTGGCAAATCAGTGCACAAAATAAATCGAGGGCATAACTGAGAAAAATCCATACATCGCTGGGGTTTGTCCCAGCTCTTTACAAGACAGCTATGGCAAACCTGGGGCCAGCAAAATCTTCCCTTGGATGAAGCGTACCAAGCGAGGCAGCGCAGTCAGGCCCTGAAAAAATCAAGAGGTCTTGGAAAACTGGCAGGGGTTGATGTGGTGTTTGCTTTCTAAGAGCTCTGCACGCGTTGGGATGGCATTTCCATGGCTCGCTCGCAGGAGCGGAGGAAAATTTTGAGGGAGAGGAGAAAGGAGAGGAAAGGAGATGAAGATAGATCAAGAGAGGAGAGGGAGATGAGGAGGAAGAGGAGAAGAGATGGAGAGGAGAGGAGAGGAGAGGAGNTTTGAGGGAGAGGAGAAAGGAGAGGAAAGGAGATGAAGATAGATCAAGAGAGGAGAGGGAGATGAGGAGGAAGAGGAGAAGAGACGGAGAGGAGAGGAGAGGAGAGGAGAGGAGAGGAGAGGAGGAGAGGAGATGGAGGAGAAGGAATGGGAGAGAAGAGGAGAGGAGAGGGAGATGAAGAGGAGAGGGACAGGAAATGGAGAGGAGAAGAGATAGAGGAGAGGAGAGCAGATGAGGAGGAGAGGAGATGGGAGAGGAGAAGAAGATGAGGAGGAAAGGAGAGGAGGTAAGGAGGAAGAAAGAGAGGGAGCTGTGATACTTTGGGTTAGGTGGTCACAGCAGCCAGCGGTTTCCCAAAAAAAACCCTTGACGTTGTGAGACCATCACTAGGGCTGTTGGGCTGAGCAATGCTGACCTTCAGACACCTGTTTAGCTCCCAGCCCTCAGCAAGCTCCGGCGGTGTCGGCAGCATTTCTTACACATCTGAAGTTCGCTGCCCGGGTAAGGCTTGGCCTGATCTGGGCTCTTCCCTCCAGCAGCAGCAGCTGCCACATTTTTGACAGGACTGTAATTTTTTTCATGTCCTTTGAAGAGTTTTTTTTTCTTTTCTTTCTCCCCTCCCCAATTTTAACAGCTCAGGGCACAGGCAAATGAGCCGCTCTCAGGCTGGGTCTCTCATTTATTGCGAGCCATTGCCTCCTCGGGCTGACTGTACAGACACTCCTGCTGCACTCAGCAGTTTTATACAAGCATCTCTCTGCTGTTTGACCCTGGAGTGCTTCCCTTTCAAGATATTTGTTATCACAGCTCCCAGCCAAAGCTATCGCCAGTGTCATACCTTCATTCTCCGGCTGCTTCCCTCAGTGGGGGCCCGGTGGGCAGGTGCTTGCTGAGAGCAGATCCTTTAAGGTGTATGGGGTCAGGTATTTAAAAGTCACCACAACATGAGTCACCACGGGGTGAATACCTCCCTCTGCTCGCCCCTGAGTGCAGGCAGAGGCCAAAGCAGAACTCTTCATTCATAGAATCATGGAATAGTTAGAGTTGGAAGGGACTTTAAAGACCATCTCGCTCCAAACCCTCTGCCCCGGGCAGGGACACATCCCACCACACCAGGTTGCTCCAACCTGGCCTGGCCAGGGATGGGGCAGCCACAGCTTCTCTGGGCAACCTGTCCCAGTGCCTCACCACCCTCACAGGAAAGAATTTCTTTCTAGGATCTAATCCAAATTTCCCCTCTTTCATTTTAATACCATTCCCCCTCGTCCTATCGCTCCACTCCCTGACAAAGAGTCCCTCCCCAGTTCTCCTGTAGCCCCTTCAGATACTGGAAGGCTGCTGTAAGGTCTCCCTGGAGCCTTCTCTTCTCCTGGTTGAACAACCCCAGCTCTCAGCCTGTCTTCACAGGAGGGGTGCTCCAGCCCTCTGAGCATCTCGGTGACCCTCTGCTGGACCCATTCCTTTCTATGTTGAGGACTCCAGAGCTGGACACAGGACTCCAGGTGGGGTCTCACGAGAGTAGGGTGGAGGGGTAGAATCACCTCCCGCAACCTGTGGTACAGCAGGCATCTCACCAGTACGGCAGACACATCACAGCAGGAAACCCACAAGATTTTAGGCCAAACCTTCAAAGCAAATAAAAGACCTGTGTGAATGCCCTGGCAAAGCGAAGGAGAGCCCTGACATCAGTTGGAAATACTTCCCCAGGGGTGAGATACAGCATCCCCATCCCAGCTTGGCCTGGCCCCCAATTTCTTCCCTGGTTTCCACTTCGCCCTACCAGCTGGTTTTTCTGCTCCGAGGATCTCCATCTCTGATAAGCTCCAAGACATGTTTTAATGTGGGTTGTTTTTTCCCCCCCCCTCCCCCTTTTCTCTTTTAAGTTAATCCCTCTTGGTGGTTCCTGACATTGTCAAATGGCTTTTGTGTACTGTCAGAAAAAATCTCTTGATGTAGCTACAGAGCAGCTGCTAACAAGTTGCCCCTGGGATCCCACATCTATGAGGCTGTCTGCCTGTATAATGATTTTCAAATAAGTAAATCTATTAATGAGACCTCGGTGGACGCGGGGCTGAGGGCTGGAGAGCAGGACCCCCACGAGAGGGACCCGTGGCAGGTTCTCCTTGGTCAGTGCAGCATCACAGCAGGGTGAGAGGTGGGGGACACCAGCTGCTTGGATCACTGGTCACCACTGCCTGCAGCCCAGGTAGATGGTGGCAATGTGTTTAACCCTTTCCCCTGAATTACAAAGGGAAAACAAGGAATAAATGGGGATCACCCACACGCTGTAGATAAGACTCGAGACAAATTCAAGAAGTCAGCCTGTTCCTCAGGGTCTGGGAGCGACTGGGATCCAACCTCTTCTCAACAGCTCAACAGGATCTCAACAGGATCATTCCTAAACCTTTGTTTTTAAAGCAGGAAAGCATGATGATGAGGAGGTTTGCACACCTTCACACGGTTCCTGGAGATGGGAGTATAAAAGCCCAAACCACCGAGTCTCCCAAATGCTGTGCTGTAATAACAGGTTACAAGGAATTCAGCCTGGACTCACCCAACACCCGCATCCTGGTTTATGATGGAGATGAAGGAAGACAGCAGATGCACGGGGAGGTGGCCCTTTGTGGCCATATGGGGTAGATGAGCCCTGGCTCGGTCCAAGGGGAAGGCTTCCAGCTTGCAAAGCATGGATTTAATATTGGGAGAGGGACAGGGTATCACAGCACACACACAGGTGCCATCTCGCTGGGCCTTCAGTGGCCGTGAACCTCCGGCGTGGTTTTAGGACCTAACCTAGCAACCTCTCAGCTTGGAGGCAAAAGCACCCAGTGAACCACAATGACTCTTTTAATTAAAGAAAGAAAGAAAGAGAGAAAGAAAGAAAGAAGCAGAAAGAAAATTCAGCGTGAACTTCAGGGCAAATGATCCTCCATTATCAAACCCCATCTTAAAAAGTGCACGGGGCTAATTGAATTACTCTTGCTGGATTTCTATGTAGCCATGAAGGCTTCTTAATGTGGATTGATAGCATAAATCTGGTCTCCATTGAGGAAAAAGTGAACGCTGGCCCCTGACATCTATCTTTCTTTCCAGAAATCCCATCTAACCGGACGTCTCCCTAGGCCACTTCCAAGAGAAAGATGTCTCTATCCATTACCCCTGACACGCAGCAGCGAAAGGAAGTGAGGTTCGTTCACATCTAATTACTCCCATTCCTGGATTTATTACAATCATGCCAGGATTAATTGAGAAAGTAAAAATGCTTAGTTGGGTGATCAATCTTCTCCGAGTTACTTACCTTGTCACTCGCTAATAACTGTAAAATAAAAATGCCCCTCTTCGCTGCATCTCAGCAAATGGATTTCTCTAATACATTGCTAGGAATCTTTAAAAGGCATTTGAAAGCAGTAAGGAGACAAATTGGATTAGCTGGAGAGAAAGTGCAACCAAAGCATTTTTTTCATTACCATAAAGCAAAAATTTCAGCTCCCCAACGCTGAGGTGGAGACGCAGAGATGGTGCCCAACCCCATGATGGGCCTGGGGACTCTGGAAGTGGCACCAGCACGGTGCCCAGGGTGGTGCTGGAAGGTGCTATGGGGCAGGGGGCCATGGATACAGCATTGAGGGGCTGAAGAATACTCCAAGTGAGACATAAAGAGCCCATCCTGGTCTAAAGACCAAGGGTTTTTTGACACCAGAGACGCATGTTCTTATGTACTGGGGATCTTGCCCAGCTGAAACTGGATGTACCCAGTCGCTGCTCTCATTTTGCCAACTTCTCACCACACAATCAGAGTCCTCTAGGTTGGAAGCGACCTTTCAGATCATTGTGTCCAACCACCAACCTAACATTAATAAAACCACCACTAATCCACACCTACCTGTCTTTTAAATATCTCTAGGGATGGCAACTCCACCTCTTCTACCACAGAGCTCCCTGAGTTCCCCTAGTGTGTCCTCAGGAGCCAGGGCAGCTATTTCAGTTTAGCTCTCCTAGCTAGTAAGGCCTGGTTTCCCTCAAATGCCTGCCCTATGTCAAGGCAACTCAAAGGATGCTAATATCTTTGAGACCAGACCTCTCAAATCCAGCCCAACCCCAGGTAACACACAATGCTAAGAACCCAGCCCCATTCTTTCACAAAACCCTCTCTGAGAGAAACGTCCCATTTTCCTTCTGCCACAAGCTCTTTACAATAACAAATATCCAGGAGCTCCCACAGCCCAGACAGGCCCAGCTGGGACCCATCACATCCCCTGGGCTGGGTACCACACTGCCCTCCGTGGTGCCAGCAGGGTCCAGCTGCAAACTCGGAGTGCGGAGGGATGCGGGAGAGCCAGGGTGGAGAGGAAGGTGCTGAGAAGCAGGACTCCAGCTGAAAGAAAAGAAATTAAGATTCAGGACATGCAGGGACTAGGTGGTTGTTTTGTTTTTGGTTTGGGGGTTTATTTTTTTTTCGCTTTTCCCTCCCTTTTTCCAGGAGCCAAGGTTTTAGCATTCGCTTAGGGGGCCCTTGGCAACCCCTGCAAAGCTGCTGGTGGGCTGGGGCTGCTGCCCAGCTCCTCTCTGCTGGGCTCCTCTGACAAAAGGTCTGCGTGGTGCCCAGCGAGGCTGCCGGGGCTGGAATGCCCACAGGGAGGAACCCAGCCCTCCTGCTTTGTGGTTTCACACTCCCCTAAACCCATTTCATAGTTAAAGGCAGGATTTATTGGACCAGACTCTCAGGGAGATAGAGGCTTTTGTGTTGAATTTTATCCAAAACAGTTAATGCAGCTGCTGCTGTTGCCATTAGTGTGGGCAAAAAAAAAAGGGGGGAGGGGGGAGATAAAAAGAGAAAAAAAGACATTGAAACTATCAGCTCTTTTCTATCTGAAAATCAATTTCTTAGTGCACACACATAGAACGACCAGGAAATATTTCATCCTCTCGGTGCCAAGCTGAGAGAAGCCAGCACTGGGGCGATGTTGCTTCGCATTGAATCTCCCAAATGCTCTCCCCAGCATTCATTATTCCAGGCACACACTTGGAGCGGGGACTGAGTTAACCTCTTGCTGCCTGCTCTTCCAGGGCAAAGCCAAGGGAAGGGATGCTGCTGAGACGGAGCACCACCGGGCAAGTCACTGCCCTTCTTTGTATTACCTTTCCCAAGGTGTAAATCAGGGATAATACCCAGGATCCTGTCCTCTGACAAAGCTTTGTCTGAATCTTGATGGCCCATCAGGCTGGTGTGAGCAGGCAGGGAGGTGTGTACAGAAAGCAGAGCTGCCAAGCAGCCCCTGGCATGGCTGCAGGGTGTCCTGCTTCCATCAGGCTCTTGCACTAGGTTTTAATATCGAGCAAGATCCAAAACGCCTCTTAACATCCTTCTCCATCAGATATTTATCCCAGGCTGAAGCCTATGCCATGGGAACCCCTGCCCAGGTTAACATCTCCTGACTGAATTCAGGTGATGCAGGGAGAAGGGGAAGGAGACCCAGGAGCTGAGACTGCTCCCTGCCTCCAGGCCAGGGTAGGAATTCCTCCCCAGAAATGCTGCATTTGTCCTCAGGCAAAGCTCAGCTGGACCTGGAGTGTGTTTCCAGAGCAGTTGCCAGCCCAGGGCCTTGCTGTACACAGCAGCATGGTCAAAGAGGATGGAAGAAGGAGTCCCCCTGCCCAGCTGGTGCCTGATAGACTCCACAATTCTCCTTTCCTCAAACCCACCTGCTGGATCCACTGCAAAGAGCTGGATCCAAATTAAATAAATAAAAAAAACCTGACAAGAGATGGAGAGAAAAATTATCTGAGCAAAAGGGGAAGAGTCAGCACCACGTGATGTACCAGGTTGGAGCAGGAGCGATGGATGGACACACCGTTGTGCCTCTCCTCAGCCTCAGAGCGACTGGCTGCCCCATAGAACCTGCTGGCTGGGCTTTGGCAGACCCCCGGGTTCCACCCTGCCCAAAGCAATTACTGCTCCCACAACACAAAGGTGTGAACAGCTTTTCACACCTCTCCCTTCCCAGCTGCTCCCTGAAGGAGCTCCTGAACAGTCTTATGGGCTCTTTTCCCCCCTAGGAAGCACTGGCAGCCCTAAGTGACTGCTAAAGATAAAGGAATCAAAGCAATGCTAAAGGAATCCTGAAGCACAGCATCAACCAGAAAGATGCTTTCTCCTCCAGTCTCCTTTGCTAACCCAGTCTGAGGCAAGGAAAGCACGACTGGTGTCCTGGAGCACAGTAGGTCTCATCCCACCATAGAAACTGCTGCATCCAGGGAGGGGACCAGTCAGCCCCCCCTCACTCTGGCAGCATCTAATGGGTGCAGGACCATGGGCCGACTGCAGCAAGAGACTCCTGGCAAGGAACCGCCTTCCTGCCAAGGCGACTCAGCTTGCTGCAGGGAGCAGGAGGCGAGCCAAGGAGCCCAAGACAGCAGGGCTGGGGACTGAGCCTCCATATATTGTGTCATCTACTTAGGGCCTGTCAGGGGAACCACACTCTGCCTCCCTTTGGCAGCAATAGGCAGAGCCTTTCAATTAAACAAAGTGCTTCAGTGAATTGCCGCCTCATCCATTAGGCTCATCTGACTCAGGCGCTTGCAGACTGTCTGCTCCCCATTGCACTTCATTTGGGAAATTGGTTTCCTTAAAAAAAAAAAAAAAAAAAGAAAAAAAGGGCAGAAATGAAGAGGAAAGGATGAAGTCTGTGCAAGGGGAAAGAAGTGACACCCTCTGTGACAAACCAAAACCTTGCAGGTTGGGCTTTTGCTCTTTAAGAGCCGAGGCAGCTGGTAGCAAACTGGTGCCACGTTCAGGTCAGGGGGGAAAAACTGGCAATATTTTTAGCTGGGGAGACACAGGGTGTCGTAGCAGGAGGTATTGCACTTTCAGACCTGTGGATCCCCTCACACTGTGGGCACTATCACCTCCCACGATGTGGGGTGGCACAGGGGTTGGCACACTATCACCTCCCACGATGTGGGGTGGCACAGGGGTTGGCACGACCTGGGCAATGCTTGTGGCAGGGTGGGAGGTCCACAGTCGTGAGGAACATCTCAGCCCCTCGGTGGGCTGAGGAGATGCTGTTCCTCAGCCACGCTGCTCCCAAATCAGATGGCTGGTACAGAAAAAAAACCTCCCACCACCAAAACCAAAACTAAAACCCCAAGTCCTGTTCTTTTCCTGCAGTCATAAAAGTTTTCTTTGTTAGGCAATAGCTGGAAAACAGCTGCTCCTGAGCTGAGGGCTTGTTCAGACACGTAATCTTCACTAAGGAGCCAGGCCATTTAGGAGTGTGAACAGCTCTGTGCTAAGTTCTTACAACTGAGCAGCTCCTCAATGCCCTGGCTGTATCAATGCACCCACGCTCTCGGCTGCCAAACTGGAGGAGGCAGTTGGGGACAGTGTGTGCATTCACACCCAGGGAGGCCAGGCAGCGGTTAGGTCCCCAGCAGGCAGCTGGGTGCTAGGGACACCCCTGACCCGGCACTGGCACCACAGGGAAGCCAGTAGCTCCTGCCAGCAACCAACAATGGCTGGGCTCTGCTGGGAGATGTCAAGGGTGGAGATTTGGGCAGGAGGAAGGCTCTGATAAACAGACCCGGTCTGTGTCTGGGGCTGGAGGAGCTGACTGCAGCCACCACAGTTCTGCCCCCAATAAAAGAAGGGCTCTTGGGTCTTCTCACCCCCTTCTAAGAGCTATAAAGAGCAGGAGGAATAAGTTGCTGTATTGCAGAGCTGTCAGAACTGGGTTTGACCCCGTCTTACTTACTGGGTGGTCAATAAGGTACAAATGAAGCACAACGTGCCAAAATAGCGCAGAAATGGACCAGAGCCAGAAGGTTTAAGTCTGTTGTGAGGGGAGGTAAGGGAAGCTAATTGGTTGTGTTGCTCTTGGTTTAGTAGTTCAAACCAAAGTTCAGGCCTGGGACCACAGCTTCACCCAGGGCTTGTTCATAGCCTAGTCAGGCAGGACCTGGTACAAGCAACTTGCTCTTATTTTGGCTTTATAATTCAGTCAGTCAAACCTGCTTTTGGAAACCATTAGCGCCCTGGATCTCTCTACAACAAGCAGGAGAGGTCTCCCTCCCAGATGCTGAGAGCTGCAAGAGCTTCAGTGGCAGGGCTGACCCCAGTCTGAGACAGGCTGGTGTAACCCATCCGCTTCTCCCTGGCAAGGCACTGTTATTAATTATACTTAGGCTTATTGTAGTGAGCGTGGCCAAATCAGGCTTGCTGGTGCTAGCCCTAGTACAGAAACAGGCTGGCAAGTCTCAAGCCTTAGGAAAAAAAAAAAGAAATCATCTCACATCACTCTGATCGTCCTGCTATTACGAGACCTCAAGCCAAAGCACCATTTCCAGTCAGAACCAGTTTGAAGCCAAGCTAATCTTTCCTCTGGAGCTGTGTTTTCCTCCCAGTTCGGGTGGTCTGGGCGACCACCAGGAGGAAAGAACAAGAGCTGTGGGGTCTGGAGGTAACATGTTTCTCCCCTCACCTCCCACCAGCACAGGGACAATTATGCAGAAGCCAAGGGATTTGCCTTCAAAACAAAACCAATTCCAGTGCTGGTCCTGGATCTGGGATCAGAAGGAACACATTGTCTGCTGTGGCCAGGCAGGACAGGTCACTGTAACAGAAAATAGATGTAACTCCAGGATCCTGGAATGTGAGGGCACAGGCCTGTTCTGTCTGGACCAGAGGGGACAAAGCTCTCATCAAGCCTTCCTCACTTCTCTCCCACTTGTTTCCATCGGGACCTTCCACATCATTCCTCTCCTGCCCAGGGAGCCGGTTCCACCAAAGGAAGGTCCCCTCTCACAAGTGCAATCCCTGGGTCAGCCAACGCCTGGAAGAAAATCAAGGCTGAATTTGCAAAAGTGAGACAGGAAAAGAATGTTCAATTAAAAAGCACAATATAAGGAGGGCTGAGCCAGGAGAATTGCTACAGCTAAAGTAAAAGGCTGGCTTGAGGCTTTGGCAGCAGGAAAGCTTCCATGAAATGAAATGCCATAAACCTTTACCAAGCAGGGAACAATAATAGCGCCAAGACGCAGTGCTTCGATATTACTCACGCTGATTGAGTTATGGGCTGGCTATTGCAATGCAGCCTCAGCGACTGAGAGGAGGAAATCAGGCCTTAAGTAATTAACGTGCCGGCACAGGGAGAAACTCAGGAGAGGAGAAGGGAGGAGCCAGGAAGACAGGAGTGTTGCTTCCCACCGCTGCAGGAGCACCAGCCCAAACCTCCTCCTGCCCCCAGCAGGATTTCCCAAATAGAGGAGACACCATGGGTCACCCCAGAAGCAGGACAATGGCGAAAGGCATTTAAGAGGATCCCAGCCTCTTCCTTGGGAGCAAAGCCCAGAGCAGGCAGAACCGACTCAGATCTTAGTGGGAATGGTTTTAAATGGGAAGAGGGGGTATTTACATCAGATTCTAGAAAGAAATTCTTTGCTGTGAGGGTGGTGAGAGCCTGGCCCAGGTTGCCCCGAGAAGCCATGGCTGCCCCATCCTTGGAGGGGTTCAAGGCCAGGTTGGACATGACACAGAGCAACCTGGTGTGGTGGGAGGTGCCCCTGCCCAGGGCAGGGGGTGGGACTGGATGATCTTTAGGGGTCCCTTCCAACTAACCATTCTGCAATTCTTCAGCACCACAGGTTCTCAGGGACTGGGCACACAGAGGCAGCTTAGAGAGTCTCATCCTGGTATTGCTGTGGGGCTGATGAGACCCAGACATCAGAGTAACCCTGGTGTCGCACTGCCTTGTTCTTCTGGCTGCCAAGAGAGAAGGGCACAGCCCCTCACGTAGCACCCAGCCCTGCTCCCATCCCGCAGACGGGGTGGGGGGTGGCTTTTCCAGCTCGAGTGCCCTGTGCTTGGGTGAAGCCTTTCTGGGCTGCCATCCAGCTGCGTGGCTGGAGGAGAGAGACAGTGCAGAGCATCCCTTTGTGAGTGAGCTGAAGCTCACAGGGCCCTGGGCTATTTGCCTTTCCAATTAACCAGCCTGTCTCCTTGCCAAGAGCTGACCCTGCAGCCTGCTAGGCAGCCCATGGCCAGGGGTGGCCCTTGTGGCTTCAGAGCATTCCCAGACTTCTAGTCCTCTCCTAAAAGCCCTTTTTAGCCCCTTTGGCAGCCCTTAAGTACAAAGCCACGTTGTTTTAGGGCTTGAAATGGCAAGATGAGAAAAATTGACCTCCCATGGGTTTATCTCTGCAGGGCACAGTGGAAAGTGTGGCAGTGCAGACACAAAGAGAGGCATCCCCAACATCAGAGGTGGGGTGCAACCCCAAGACTGGTCTGTGCTGCTGGTTTTCTGGTCCCACCTGGCTCACAACCCTCCTGCTAGTCAGGCTTAAGGCATTCCTTAAGCAAACCAGGCAGGAGGGGGCTGTCCCAATAAAAACTCCAATGCAGTTTCTTACTAAACTCTCTTACTTGCATGAAGCAGCAAAGAAAACCTGGGAAAGGCCCTCAGCAGAAAAATCACAGCCATCCAGTGGAAGAGACATCCAACCCCAGGCCTGGGATGGGCCATTTTCTGCTCTTTTGCCCAAGTGAGTGAATGTCCTTCTTCCCAGCCTTTCCCTGGCTGGAGAAAAAGCCTTTTTCTGTGTTTTTTTCTGCAGGAAAGTGGCCTCTCGTGGATGAAAGCTGCGATGCACCGCGGGGCCAGCCGCTCCGCGCCGAGAGCATCTCCNGTGGGAACCGGGGCCGGTCCAGTGGTACCCACCGGCTGGCACCTCGCCCCGGCCCCAACGCCTGGGATAACCACCCACCCTGGCACCGGGGATCCAGGAAGGATGCGAGCAGGGAATCCTACACACCGGGAGCCGCCTGCCCGCCGCCAGCACCGGGAAGGGGCCGGCAGGGGGCACGAGTGGCCCGCGGTACCGGGGCCGGGGCGCGGGGTGGGGGGAGCCGGCGCCCGGCATCGCATCCCTCTGCTCCCGGTTGCTCCGGAGGGATAGAGAGGACTTTATCGCCTTTGGCATCCGTGAAAGGCCAGCGTTAGGTCAACCACCTTATTACAACACCAGAAAGGACGGACATCCAGCAGGAGACAAGCTAGAGGAGTTGACGAGCCGTACTGGGACGGCTCCAGCTGAGCATCCCCTCCCTCCGCGCTGGTCCCAGACCTGCCCGCTGCTCTGTGGAGGGAAGGGGCTTGTTTTGTCCAGGTCGGAGCAGAAGGAGAACGCAGCTGAGCTCTGCATTCAGAGATCATTTTTTCCCCGAGCAGCAGGACAGCACTCTGGGAAGAAGGTTCCTGCTGCTGATGTTACAGCTTGTTGCAGGCCACCTCTGGCAAGGATGATCCAGGTTGCAGCAGCCATCAGTGGGGAGACCCGATGTGTCCCCATTCTACTGCATTCCACAGCATTCTACTGTCCCCAAAGTCTTCAGAACCTCCAAGCAGCCTGAATGTTAGAAGGTGGTGGAGGCACAGGGCGGGTTCATGACTGTCCTGCACATCCAGAATGAGCCAACAACAGCAGAGCACACTGAAACACAGGACACAAGTCACTGTCATACCATGTGCCTGCCCCTTGCTGGGGTGCACAGTGCCTAAAGAAAACACACTGGGTTGCAAAACACAAATATTTGGCACAAAGGAGTATTTCGCAGTTGGTTCCAGACCACGGTGACATTCCAGCCTGAAAGCCCCTGTGTTTGCATTTCTAAGAAAGTGCCACAATTTCTTATCCTTCACTCCTTCCCTGGCATAGCCAGCTGCCAACTGGGATGAGGGACCATGATCCCATAAGGGGGAGGGGGTGTGATGTGGTGGGAAGAAGGGCACGGGGATGGTGCCAAACTGGCGAAGGATCAGTCCTCCATCCCCAGCCTGGATCCCACCCCCCTGCACAATGTGGGCCTGCCCCTGCTATTGTCCAAGGGAGGCAGAAGGGGGTTCACGGCAAATATTCTTCTGCTGGCTGAGATTCATCAAGTCGGTGGCTCGCTCATGGGCATAGAGTCATCAAAGCGTCCATCAGCGCTAAGCGGCACTGACAGCCGCACAGCGGGAACAATGGGGCCATAACACTTATTAATCATATCCCTCCCCATTGAACCCGACCCATCAATCAGTCGCCTTCGTCGTGTACTTTGAATTCCCCGAGCGGCGAGCTGCCGATCCCATGGCTCTCCCGGTGGGGGACCAGACGGAGGGACACGCCGTTGCTGGAGCAACGCTTGCCGCCGTTTCCTGTTTCCCCAGATGTCAGCCATGTGTTTCCATAAGAGCCGGGATTGTCCCCAAACCAGATGGAGCCACAGGGCGCTTTCGCGGGTGCTGAGGCAGCTGTGGCAGCCCCTGACACACAGATGTTGTCATTTAGTCTCTTACCTTGGCCGTCCCTGCATCCTGGTGGCCATTCTTGCTGGCCCGTGTGGTTGCTTCTAAGAACTTCCAAAGCACAGGGACTTCTCACAGCAGCTCATGGTCAGTCTCTGTCTCACCTGAAGGTCTCCAGCTGAGGGTGCCACAGAGCACTTGGGATGGGAACACGGAAACACCCCTGACATCCTTCTTCCCAACATCCACCCACAGCAGGACTCTGGAACTCCATTCCACAAAGCCTTGGGCCTTTCTGAGAAACTGGAAGCTTATTCCCTCAAAGCTTCATCCCATCTGGATCAAACAGCCCAAGGTCAAGCCGAGTAACACCTCCAAGTGCAGAAACACAAGGTCTGATTAAAGCTTTTTCAACACAGGCATTCATTTTCAACCCCCACCCCCTTTTTTTTTTTGGTTTGGTTGTTGTTGTTAAATCTATTTTTGGTCCCTTGGCTTTATAACCATTCCCTCCACGGGCTCAGGACATATGTGGAGCACATGGCATGGGAAATGGCACATGTTCCCCACATGGATGGCTCCAGAGCAACCCGTGGGAGCAGAGGGCAGTCCGGCTGCAGCCAGAGCGTGCTGCCAGGGCTACTGTTTGTCTCACGGAGCGGGGCCAGGGCTGCTCGCTCTCCACGCCTCTGTGCTCAGCATCAGAGGCTGTGAGGAATTCACAGCCCCTTTTAATCATGCAGAGGAGCTGCCTGTTTTCCTCTCAGCCTCTCGCCTTCCTCTGCGCTTTGCCCTTTAGGCTGCCAAGGCTCTGGCTCAGGAGATGTTTAAAGCCTCCTTCCCCGTGGCCGTGTGGGACAGGCTGGCTGCTGAGAGCTGTGGAGAAGGGACACCCACGCAGCAGGCTGAAGGCAGGCAGGTCAGATAAAGGAGAGATGCCTTTGCTGGATCCTGTGGCATTTCTTTTGGGATAGACAAAGGGTTTGGCCCCACTGAAAGGATCTCACCACCCACCTCCGCTGAAATCATAGAATCATAGAATCATTTAGGTTGGAAGAGACCCTTGGGATCATCAAGTCCAACCATCAGCCCTACTCTACAAGTTCTCCCCTAATCTCCTAGGCAAAAATGACCAGGAGACTCTTGTCTCTTCTTTCTGCCTAAAGCCCAGCTGAAATGCTGGGTCCAAAGCTCAGACCTCAGGAGACAGACCTGCATGCAGAAGCTGTGCCTTGGCCATACCTCAGTCTTGGGAGTGTCCCAGGAAGAGCCCCCCCCCCCAAGAGTCCTGCTGAAGTTTTGAGGGTTTCTGAGAGAGCTCACCCCTTCACTCCTTCGTTAGGGAAAGGCTGTCTCCCCAAGTGCAGGGCTGGAGAGCTGATGGTGAGGGACACACGCAGCCTGGGTCCATCTCTGAGTCACCGTTTTGCTCTTTCTCTCTTTCCTCTGGCCATTTGCTCTGGAAGGAGGGGGCTTAGGGATGGTTGCCCCCGTGCTGCAAGCAGTGCTGATGGAGCTGAGAAGTCTCACCTTGCTCCTGTGCCGGGTGGTACCTGCTGGGCAGACCACTGCTGGGACATGCTGCCTTTAGGTGATGCTAAGTCCATGCTGGCAGGTACAAACGAAGCTCCTTTGCAGCCCAGAGTGGGGTGGAAGATGGACATAAAGCAAGACAGGGAGCAGGATCTAACACTCAACATCACATCTGCCCATCCACAGCACGGATGCGTGCAGCCAAAGGGAGTTGTTGAGTCCTGGGTGGAAGGAGAGCTGCTGAACCTGCCTGGTTCTCCTGCCCCCAGGCAACGTTCACATCTCCCCCTGTCCCCTGCCTTTCCCCACAGCCCTGACCACCACCACCCCAATCCCCAGGAGGAGTCCCCCCATCCCCTTGATCCTTAAAGCAAGGCGGTTCCCAGGTTAACTGGCCTTTTTGTGCCTGGGGAGCGGAGGGTGCCAGGGGCCAGTGAAGCGGAGCCACCCTGGCCCCGTGTGTGAGATTAGGGCTGGGAAACAGGTGGCTAATTCCCCCCCACACACAAGGCAGCGTGGCGACCCAGGCAATGCCACCGCTGACCCACGGGGCCACAGGAACATGTTAACAATTTCCAGGTCAGTGGAGGGAAGGAATGGCAATTTTTTCTGCTCCAGAGGATAACAGGATATGGTTTTCACAGCCCCCCACGACAGCCCAGAAGGCAGGTTCAAGGAACAGTAACGTTATCTTCACCTTCCTTCGCCCTCACCCCCAGGAGGGCCAGACTCTTCCATGTCCCCAAGCGTGAGGATCAGCCTAGCACTCAGGTCCCAGGGTGGGAAAGGTCTCACACCATCTATGGTGATGGCTGGTGGCCATCCCTCCTGTTCAGAGCAGGGCAGAGGCAGTGCAAAGAGATGGTCCTGAACACCTCATTCACCCCTTCCTCCCAGAGACCTCATGGCACTGACACCTTGGTGGCATCCAGGCACCAGCTGGTGTTGGCATTGTTCCCAGTATGGCTGTGGTCACCTTCCTGGCACGTACCCTGTTGCGCCACAGCTTGCCAGGACACAGCCCAAGGCTCACAGCAGTCACGGATTTCTTCAGGTCACGTTCCCACGAAGCCCTTATGAAAAGCTCTTTCATTTCCACAGGCCCTTCATGCTCGAGCTGGCAGGCAACAGCCAGACCAACGCTGAGCCCGGTCATTACGCCTCCCTCCTTCTGGTTTCTTCTTTGGAAGGAGCTTTTCTGGGCAGGCAGGGCTAAGGAGCAGATCTTAGAGAAGGTGAAAAGCAAGAGCAAAAGAATAAACAATACTCCATTTCCTCATTTTCCTTTACTCTTACCCTGATTTATGCCAGAACACCCACATATCCTGGGATTCACGAAGATCCTGCCATGCATGGATGTTAGGCAGCCATGCATGGATGTTATTGTCCTGTTGGCTGGGAAATAGCTTTGTAATGCTCTGAGCAATAAGACACTGAGGCTCAGAGGAGAGTTAATGAGACCTGGTGTGGTTTGAGGATGCTGACAGGTAACTTCCAGCACCACAAGCCCTTTCCTTGGGTCAACTTCAAGAATAACATGTAGCCTCGTGCCTTGCATCCCTCACTCAGCCTCCAGGGGCAGGGGATCTCTCCAGCTGCAGCCAAATTGTGTCTAGGGGAAGAAATCAAGGGATTATTCCTACCCCTATCATCCCTGCAAGCCAGGAGGCCACAGCAACAGGACAAGGACAGCCTTCTCCTAGCTCCAGAACAAGCACCAGGCAGGGTCCCAGGGCGACTGCAAGGACAGACACCACCCCCACTCCCCCACCCCCCAACTTCTGTCTTATATGGTTTGAGGCACAAATGGTTTCTTCAAGTGCTTTCTGAAGCAATTGAGCTTAAACAGCACTGCTGCATGGTCACAGCCTGTCTCTGCCCTGCCTGGTACTTGGCTCTATGAGGCTGTGACACCTTTACCTCTGCAGCCCTCCAGCAACACCCCTCTCCAAAGTAACACGGGAAGAGAAAACAGCAGTGGGAGAAGGTGTAAGGAGGAGTAGATACCCCAGGTTCAGTTCCCAGCTCTCTCAGACCTGCCATGCAGCCTCAGCTACCCTCCTCCCTGCCTCTTTTCCCCACCTGGAAAGCAGGGGTGATGAGACTTCCCTCCATTGGGTCCTGTGGCAAAAAGAAATGCTGGAAAAGGACAGAGGAGCAGCAGCTCTCCTCCCACACGCTGCATTCCCACACTTGTTTTTCTCTCTCTCTCTCTCTTTTCCCCTTTAATGAGATTAAGTGAGAATAAATTATGCAGAGCCCACCCCTCTCTCCTCACCCTCACACCCCCATGAGGCTGCCCTGCATGGTTTCTAATTAGCATCATTAATAGGGGTGGGGGCAGCCTTGCTGCCACGGTGCTTTAACAATCAGAGCTGTCAGCGAGGCCCTCGGTGCTGCTAAAATGTCCCCAGGGCTTTTGTCCCCGGGCAGAAGGGAGCCCCGGACTTAAGACCACATTGTGCTGGGAAGGGGGAGAGGGAAGGGAGGGTCTCCTTTCCCTTCCTTATCCCTGGGACCACCAGGAGAGAGGGATGGCCGATGCCACCAAAGCCCCTTCTCTGGCCAGGTGACACCCAGCTGGGAGGGGATGCCCACGGGCTGTGGGCAGGCACAAGAGAGCGATGGTTAGATGAGCCCACCTCTCTCCATCCTGCATTTTTCCATGGGATTTCAAGCTCGGCTTGGCTCGCCAGAGGATGAATACAAGCAGGTGGCCCTCCCCAGGCCCGTCCCGGGGGTGGCACGCAGCAGCGGCCATCCCTGCCACGGCCCCTAATGAGCAGCAGAAGGGGGCACATCGGGAGCGGATGTGTTAACGGTTTCTGGTTCAATGGAGGGAAAAATCCCCACAAAGGAAGGTGTACAAATATTGTGGGAAATCTATTGGCCCCTTAATATTTGATGAAGGCCCGGGCCATTCAGGCGGGGTGAATTCCGCAGCAAGGTCTCATTCAGCCGGCATCAATGGGAAACTTTTAATTGAGAGGCACTTCATTCAGGGCCTGTGGGTCATTCAGTGCGAGGGGCTTTCAGGGAGAACAGAGAGCCATGTCTTTCCAAGTTGCACCAGAAGAAAAGCCACTGTTTCCTGCGCTGGGAGCTTGAATGTTGAGGGCTCTTAATCCCCCCAAAGGGAAAACTGATTCCATTTTTTAAAATTCATTTCTCAAATAACAAAAAAAAAAAAGGGAGGTGGCAAGGGATGGGGCTGGGCAGGGGAGCACTGCCCTGCAGGGGTGGCTCCATTGCTGGGAAAAAGGCTGAATGCCCTCAGATGCCCTTCCCTGGGGAGCAATCCCTCTCCTCTGCTCTCTGCCAGGCTCCAGTGCCCGGACACCTCTGAGGTTCATCGTCCCACAGAAGAGAAGAGCGTGGCCACACAGCCCCGTCCCCAGTGGAGCTGGGTGTCCCCAGTGGAGCTGGGTCCCCCCAACTGAAGGACAGAAGAAGGATGCTCATTTGACAGGAATGGTTTTTTTTTGGCTTCAGTCTTTCCTCTCCAATTTTTGGGGGTGGGAGGCCTTGCAGGAGGTACAGGGGTCTTCTGTGAGAGCCAGTGATCAGTTCCTTTGTTTTTCAGTGGTTCCCAGTGACAGGACGAGGGGCAATAGGCACAAGCTGGAACATGGGAAGTTCCATTTGAAAACAAGGAAAACTTCTTTGGGGTGAGGGTGGCAGAGCCCTGGCAGAGGCTGCCCAGGGAGGGTGTGGAGTCCCCTTCTCTGGAGACCTTCAAGCCCCCACTGGATGAGGTCCTGAGTGATGTGCTGTGGGCAGCCCTGCTTTAGCAGGGGATTTGGACTGGCTGATCCCTAGAGGTCCCTTCCAACTCAGACAATTCTGTTATTCCAGTATGATGGGAGCCATGAAAGGGACAGCCAAAGGGCAGGACGGGCACCTCTCCACCAGGAGAAGGGACACGAGGGCACCATCAGCCTGTCTGTGCAGCAGCCAAATGCCTGCCTCGGCAAGCTGCCTCCAAGGAGCAGGAGGTGAAAGCTTTGATGCACATGAGATGGCAGCAGGAGCCTTCGCTTCAACTTCTAAGAGCTTTGGAGCAGGATTTAAAAGGCAGCTTCCTCCATCCTGCAAGAACCAGCGGTGCAGGATGCCGTGTCGGGGCAAGGAGGGAGCTCAGCTGCACAGCCCGGGGGTCAGTATGTCCCTGGGGGAAACGGTACCGGGTCCAATTCTGGGCTCCCCAGTTTGAGACAGACAAGGAACCACTGGTGAGAGTCCGACTGAGGCTACAAAGATGGTCAGGGAACTGGAGCATCTCTCTGATGAGGAAAGGCTGAGAGACCTGGGGTTGTTCAGCCTGGAGAGGAGAAGGCTGAGGAGGGGGGATTTCATTAATGCTTATCAATATCTACAGGGTGGGTGTCAAGAGGATGGGACCAGACTCTTCTCAGTGGTGCCCAGTGACAGGACAAGGGGCAACAGGCACAAACTCAAACATGGGAAATTCCACCTCAATATGAGGGAAAACTGCTTTGGTGAGAGGGTGGCAGAGCCCTGGACCAGGCTGCCCTGAGAAACTGCAGAGTCTCCTTTTCTGGAGACATTCAAACCCCATCTGCATGGGTTTCTCTCCAACCTGCTCAGGGTGGCCCTGCTTTGGCAGGGGGTTGGACTGGATGATCCCTGAAGGTCCTTTCCAGACCCCACCATTCTGTGACTCTGCTATCCCTCCTCCCCCTTAGTCACCCGCATTTGAACCTAAGAACATACACGCTTTTAGGCAGCAGGAACAAACACGTGTGTGTCATTGCTCTGTCCCCAGCGTGCCTTGGGCTGCCCCACTCTCCAGTGCATCGATTAGACACCACACTTGGGGGAAGAGCCAAGTGGTTTTTTCCCCACCCTCCTCTGACTTGTTTTGAGGATCCCTTCTGGGACACACAGCACCCTTTGCATGACCTCCTTTCTCATCCCTCCCCCTTCCAGCTCCTGAGACATTGCAATAAGTTATTGCAGCAGCTGGGTTAAAAAAAAAAAACACAACAAAAAAAAACCAACAAAAAGCCAAAAAAAAACCCACCCCTGTGCTTTTTCTAAGACTAGGTGCCATAAACTCACAAAAGGCTGGGCTGAGGGGGACACCCAGCCCTGCCGCTCTGCTCTTCGCTCTCCCCCCGCCCCCAAGGGCTGTAAAGAAAGATGAAGAAGGAATTAAAGAGGGGTTGGAGGGGAGGGACACTCCTCATTATGTCTCCTACGCTGCGGTTTCCAGGGAGACAGCTCTTGGCGCTGCATCCCTCTCCCATCCTGCTGCGGCCCTTTGCAAGTTACAGTAGCGGCGGCTGCTGTTTTCCCTCTGTTCCCAGCTGTCTGCCAGGCGCTCTCCCAGGGTCTCTGGACCAAGGTGGGCTTGAATCCATATGGAAAAGAAAAGAGCCTTCCCCCACACACACACCCTCCCGGGTCCTGGTACATATGACCCACTTGGAGGGGGGGAAGAAAAGGGAGGTCGAGTTCAAAGCGAGCCTCTCGGTGTGTCTGGACGGACAGGCAAAGGGCAGGTCAGGCATCCAGGAGCCCACGGAGTGGGTCACGTCACGCGTGGAAGATGCTAAAAGGGCATCCCAAAGGTTCCCAAACGGGCAGAGATGGCAGAGTTCCTGCACAGCCTTCCCCCAGCTCTGAATTAGCTACTTGGGAGCAACCGCAGCAGCAACCAAGTGCCTGTTGTGCCAGCAAACCCAGGGCCCTGCACGGAAACACAGAAAGCCAGAAAGTGCATTAATTATACATTAATTAAATGTAACTTGCTGTTTTCTTTCTTTTCTCTCTGCCTCCTCCCAAGTGCCAGCATACCGGTTTGAAGTGCCCATGCGGTGTGTCACCACTGGGCTCACTGGGCATGGCTTTAGGGCAGCCCAGGTTGGTAGAAAACCAGCAGGACGCCTTGGCACGGCCGTGGGCACAGGGGTATCAGAGTTACTATCATGTGCACGCACGGAGGTGGGATCATATGTGTCAGAACAGAGCAGTAGGCACATGCCCGATTTATCCCTCACCCGTCCTCGTGTGCCTCTGTGGAGAACGTCTTTAACAGGAGATGCCTGAATACAGCAAAGCCATCAGTGGTTACTGACAGATCTTGCCCACCCATGGGTTGGTTTGCCTATCTATTCATGAAGAAGCGATGCCCAAACTTGGAGCTGAGACCTGACTTCTTCATCACACGGACAGGCTCAGCAGAAGAGCACTCTGGCACGAGCCCTGCTTGGGAATTGTTGCTTGGAGCTCGAGCAGCTTCAGGGGCTGAAATCTCCCGTATGCCAGTGGCCCATCCCTGCCTTGCAGAGCACGTGGGCAGCCCAGAGGGATGTCGATGTCATGGTTTGAGGAACCCATGATTTATTGTCATTTAGGCAATTGTTCTATCAGCTGAGGACCCCTCCCCACCTGGGAAAAAAAAGCAAGGAAACAGAAGGGTTGAAATACAAACAGATTTAATCAAATAAGACTAAATAACAGACATTAATATTAGTAAAGAACCAACATTGATCCCAATAGCAATATAAAATAGACAAGGGTCATACCAATCCCAGGAAGCTGTGCACTCCCTGAAACTGCAGTGGCTTCAGGAGGAAGGGAAGGGCTCAGAGCTCCAGCACCAAGGCAAGGAGTTCTCAGGATGGTACAGGAGAGAGGGAGAGAACTCCCCAGCAAACTTTCTAATTTATACTGAATCTGGCGTTGATAGCATGAAATAACCCTGTGGGCGGCTCGGGTCCTGTGCCTGGGTCTCGCTCCTCCTCATCCCAGCACCCGCTGAGCTCGAAAACACTGAGACCCACACACCAGAGCTGACTGTGAAGTACGTATTTTCCCAAATTCAGACACCAGAGTCTTCTAAATGTTCAGTTTTCCCAGGCATTAGATGAGAAATGAGTCCTGTGTCACTTGAAGCAGGACAGGGGACATCTGCAGGGGGATCCCAGGCAGTCCCCTCCCACCCTCTCCACCCCATGGCACCTCTGCTCCAGCTGCCAGGGGAAAGAACCACAACTCCCAGCATCCCTGATGTGAGCACGACGTGCCCAGACGGCCTCCCAGAGTGATCCCTTCACACCTCAGCGCCCCATCAGGTCACGCATGAGCCCCCGTTTTGGACATGCATGAGAGCCCAGCATGTCCATGCATGACTGCCCAGCTAATTTATGCATGGGGGCCCAATTAGCACACACACACACAGCACCTGATTTAGTTTCATGCAAGAACACCCAATTAATTTCTGTTTGATTGCTCAATTATGTCACACATGAGCAGCCAATAAGTTCATATAAGAGATGCCCACTCATGCCTGAGCTCCCAATTAGAACATGTTTGGGTGCACATTTGCATCAGACCTGAGCACACAATTAATTTATGCATGAAGGCTCAGCAGCATCATGCCTGGGTGCCCAATTCCATCCTGCATGGGCGCCCAATTAGTTCTTGCATGAGTGCCTGATTACCACCTGCATGACTGACTAATTATCTGTGCATGAGCGCTCCCATTAGCACGCACCTGAGAGGACGGTTCATTCACGGATGAGGCTTGTGTTGGACTGCCAGGGCAGGTCCCAGCAGCTGGGAGGTGACGTGTGGGAGGAAGAGGACTGCACATCTCCATCACAGTTGCTTCCAGTCAGCTCCGAAACCAGTGCCACGTCCCATGGCGTGCAGAAGGATCAGCCCAGCAGAGGACGTTGTCAGCCATGAGGGGAGGAAACTCCAGAGGAGACATTTGAGGAGATGCACAGAGACAGTGGAGGAGACCTACTCAAAACCCCAACTCTTAGGGGAAAGTTTAATTACGAAGGGCAGAGATTTTCCTAAAACAAGGTAAAAGCTATGCCAGCTTTCTCCATATTTCACTTTTCTTCCCTGGGGAGTCAGCAGAGGGTTGTCAGTTGGCCACCCAGAGACCTGTGGCCAGGGCCAGGGCACCTCCTCTTGCATGGAGCTCCAGAGGTGCTTCAGGATGTTCCCAGCACCAAGATGGTCCTCCACCCATGAGAGGAACCTCTAAATGCTCCCACCTTCCACAGCTGCATGCCTGAGGATCTCCGGGTGAAGAGAAGTGACTCTTCAGCCATTTTTGCTTATCTACACATGGGTTCAAAGCCTTTTTTGTCCCAGGATGTCTTGGGCCATGTCCAGACCCCTTAACCCACCTCTCCCACCAGTGGCACAGACTGGTTAGGACATCCTCGTGACTATTAACACTGGTGGACAGAGAAAGTCACTGGCCAAATCTCTCCCTCAAATTAATCCAGGGTTGATTATCTTCTGCTGTCAACACAAGGGAAAGCCTCCAGCCATCCCAGCTACTGGCAACGAAAGATCCTCCTCCTGGCTGCCCTGTGTGGGAGAGGGAGCACAGCATCCCAGCTGCTGGGACTCGGTGCTTGCCTGGGTACCAGGCAGGTAGAGGAGCCTGCCCAGACCTGAACAGACCTGCCCAGGTGCTTAAACAGAGCTCCTGGGTTTTAAACTTGGAGGGGGGAGCCCTGAGCCTGGGCTTGGCCAAGCCCATCAGACCCCACAAGAGGACAAGGCTCAGTTTGGACCAGTTTGCCCCAGTAAGAAATCAGCTGTATGAGCGCAACAGTGTGCTTCTCCAGCCACTTGCTCCAAACACACAGGCACTGGGGGAGAAAATCAGGAGGAGTAGAAAAGGGCAGGCAGATGCAGGAACTCAATTACCTCAATTTCAGCTCCCCTGGAAGCAGGTCACGCATCCTCTGCAAGTGGCCTGGAAGGAGAGAGCCAAAAACCAACCAAAGATGACCACCAAAGGGCTCACTGGGAGGAGAACAGAGAGGAGGGAGACAATGGGAAGGCCACTGGAGGAAAAAGGTGCAGGGAAAACAGAGAGATATGAAGGACAGGAGAGAGGAAAAAATAGGATATGTAAATACTGGGGGAAAAAAGGGAACAGAGAGGATGGAGGAGGGAAAGTAAGACGAGCAGAGGAAGGGATAAAGAGCTGTGCCAAGTATTCCCCGACTTGTCCTTTAAGCCCTAAGCTGATCCAGCAGAGGCAGGTATTTACAGGACGGGCTTAGCTTTCCCAGCTTGTTCCCAGTCTTGGCACAAAGGCCAAGAGTAGACGCAGAAGAAGGACAGAGAATGGCAACAGGGCCCATGAAAGCCCTCGACAAACCCCATTGAGGTGGCTGTCCTGTTCCCATCTGTCAGCAGCCACTCAGTGAAAGGGTGTGAAGGGGAGGGGGGCAGGCGGTGTGAATCAAGGGCTGACACAAAGAGGAAGAGACTGATTATGCTGTTATTTCTCCACTTTCAAACCCCATTAGGGGACATGCCGGGCTTTTCTCAGGGTCTTTGGGATGCTTAAGCTGCCCATTTAGCAGCAGGAACGGTCCAATTAAAAGAAAGACAAAGGCGTAGCCCAGCCTGTCTTAATTGAAATGGGTTTCAGTCTAATGAGGATTAGGTTCAAGAACAGACCTAAGGGAGCAATCCAATACCCATTACCCTCCCGGACTGTACCAGCGCCAGGCCTGCTGGCCATGCCGCCAGCCTTTTAGCCAGCAGGCAGCGTGGTAAAGCCACAGGCTGGCAGGAAAGGAGAACAGCCCCTTCCCCAGCCACCAACCCCAGGAGCAGCAGCTTGGGCTTCCAGGCTTTGCACTTCCCCTGCTCTTCGGAGGTGAGCACCCTGAGTTTACCCATCCCAGCGCTGGGCAAGCTGTGCCCAGCAGGGAGGAGGGCAGTGGGCTTGAACAAGGAATGTTGCCCACCTCCTTTTGCACCCTCCCAGCTACCCCCATGCCCCGCCGAATGGATGTACCATTGAATTTCACTGGGAAGCCTTGGCTGCTGCTTCGGGGTCTGGGAATGGGCTGAGGAAGGGTTGGTTTTCCCAGCCCAAAGCTCAGCCAAGCCATCTTATCCTCAGCTTGCGTCTCCCTCCCCTGCAGCTCTCTCTCAGCAGGGCCTGGGGACAGTCAGGGCTTCTCCTGGCTCCCCCATCGGCAGCGGCTGGTCCCAGCCTCCCACCTCTGGTTCCCACATCACCCTCCACACACCTCATCCCTCCCTTTGCTGGGAGCTCTACCCTGCAATCACACACCTGCATTGTCAGGAAGGTCTTATTTAACTCGGGGTGGGATGTGCACAGTGCTGCTTCAATTTGCAGGCTTTTTAATTGCTGAAATCCTGCAAAATCTCAGCTCTACAGCTGTGGAATGAAGTTACATAAATATATATATAAAGCTTTAGCATTATCCAAATTAGGCTGAATTTTCACAGGGAGGGATAGCAAAAGCCGTATCTCTGGTAGAGGGTTCTTTCTCCTTCCTCTTGCCTGTCCTAGTGTAAAGTTGGAGAATGCTGGAACAGGCCAACAGAGAAAAGCCAGCAATATATTTTTTCTTTTTAATTTGTGCAAAATCTGTGCATCCCATTCCCCCCATCCCCAAGAGCCAGCTGACTGATTTTGATATGCATTTTTCCAGCAGCCCTCCTCCCAACCCAGCAGAACAAAGCAAAACAAATATAGCCCAGGTATTAAAAACTCATCAGAGAGTTGCAAGCAGGGTCTGTAGCACAGACACACTGAGCTACCTGCCCTGTGGTCCCACGCCAGCAGCACTGGGTCCAGCAGGCAGCAGCAGTGGGTCTCCCTCCTTGCTTGGGAGATGCAGAACCCAGTAGTTCTGGGGACCAGGAGAACTGTCCCACCTGGGTGACTGCCATGGTTTAACCCCAGTCAACAACTAGGACCATGCAGCCACTTGCTCAGTCCCCCCAGCTGGGATGGGAGAGAGAATTAGAAGGGTAAAAATGAGAAAAAACTCACATGTAGAGATAAAGACAGATTAATAGGCAGAGAAAGGCAAAGCAAACCAAGGAATCCAATTCCTCCTTCCCATCTCCAGGAAAGCAGGGTTCCATCACCCATAACTGTGACTTGGGAAGACAAATGCCATCACTCCGAACACCCAAACGTTTCCCAGAAGGAAGTGTCCTTCTTCCCCAGCTCTATGCACTGAGCATGACGTCCCATGGCATGGAATATCCCTTTGGCCAGCTGGGGTCTGCTGTCCCTGCCGTGTCCCCCCCAACCCCTTGTGCCCCAAAGCCCATCGCTGGTGGGGCAGCGTGAGGAGCAGAACTGCCCTTGAGAGCTCAGCAACAACCACACTGCCCTGTCACACCGCTCCCATCCCAAACCCAGCGCCAGCTGCCAGCACCGTCCCAGCCGAAACCGTGATGGTGACCCTTCCACCTCCAAGAGGGCTTCTCTCCTTGGTTTTGTCCCCACCAGGGACACACTCCAGTCTCGGTCCCGGTCCCGGTCCCCATCCCGGCCGCCGCGCGGGGGCACTCGCAGCCCGGCCGCGCCGCCGCAGCGGGAGCCCTTTCGCTTCAACCGCTCTCTCTGCCCATTCCCGGGATGCTTTTGCTTCCCCGAGGATTATTCCCGGGCTGTACCCCCAGGAGAGATGCCCCGCTTCCCGCGGGGGTGTGTGTGTGTGTCCCGGTGGGCGCCTCCGGGAGGGCAGCGGCACACCAGGGCCGGTCCCGCCGGGAGCGGGGAGAGCCACCGGGATGGGCATGGAGGAGGGTGACAGCCGTGCCCTGCAGAGGCCAGGACGCAGGACACGAACCTGGCCAGAGCTGATGGAGCCGTTTCACGTGTGGAATCTTCAGAATTGGCTTATATTCTCCTTAACGTACCGAATGCAGGCAGCAGATGGGGAGATGAGCTCAGAGCCCAGCTGGGATGGGCTGGGATGATGTAGGATGCTTTGCTGCCCACAAAACCCCAAAGGGAACCTGAGTTCCTCTGCTGATCCTCTGGTTGCACTGAGATTCCCTGCCTGGTTAGGCTGGAAGCAGTTTCTAGCTGATGCTATCTGGTCATAAACAGTAATAAGAAGGGCAGGACCACTTATTGCTAATATGCCACTTAATTCTGCTGCCAGATCCTGGAAGGGTGCACCAAAACAGGCAGCAGAAGCACAAGTGCCAGTGCTGAGTACATAAGAGCTGCAGATATGGGTCCTCTTCCCACCTCACCCTTCCCCACAGCTGCCCTCCATCTCCTCGCTGGCAACTGTGGAGTGAGTTTGTAAGGACCCAGCTCTTCCAGAGCCCCAGGAAGCAAGGTTTTGGAGATCATCTGGATTCTTGCACGCTTCACCTCTGGGTTGCCAGGAGGGAGGGAGGCAGCAAGCAGGCTGGGCAGCCTGGGAGGCAGCTGGGATGAGAGGCGCATGATATTTTCCATTTTCTCATCTGAATTACGAGCTCCAATAAATAACCCTGGAAATCTCGCAGAGGGCGAGCGCTGGCCTCCCAGGTATCCCATGGTTTGAGTCAACAGAGGTGGAAGCAGGTGGCATGCACAATTTATCATTTCCTGGGAGGGTGGGAAGGAGGTGGAGGGGGGGGATTTCTGGTGGTGAGTGACAAGCAGGGCCTTTCTGTTATTGTCGTTCATCTCTGTCAGCCCTCCCTTATCAGCACACGGCTAGGTCTCTCTCTGCANGAAACTCTCATCCCACCCACTTACCACAACCCAGCTCCAGTCACGTTTCAGCCTCCGGCAAAACCATGTGGGGCTCTGCACAGTGGGAAAATCCCGGCTGCTCTTTAACCCCTGCCACCCCCGAAG
>VZTM01007488.1:244357-269562 GCA_013400555.1 Jacana jacana
AATGCCATCCACGCACCCAGACGCCGTCCTTGCTGCCTCCGCCACCCAGCCGGGCTGGCTGCTGGCAACGAAGAGACCAGACTACAAGTGATTATTGTCTCTGCGTGTGGCCACAAAATGTGTCTGAAGCTGCCGCCTGCTAAGTAGCTGCAAACCCAGAGCTGCAGGCAAAGGGGGGGAGTGGGAGGGGAGGCTACTGGGGACCTCCCCCGGGGACCAGGAGGAAGGGAGAGAGACCCTCTGGGGTCACCAGTGGTTATCTGGGGCAGGGGCCCAGAGCGCTGCCGGGAGGAGAAGATTTGGGGCAAAGCTGGCATCTTGGCCTGAGCCCCACTGTCCTTCTCTTCCCTTGCAAATGGGCTTGGGGTCCCTGCTCTGCTGGGGACAGGGACTGGGGACGAGTGGGTGAGGGATGCAGTAATGCAGGGAAGCCTGTGTCAATGCAAAGGGCCAGGTTTAGCACCCTGAGATCTATGCCAGGGAGGAAAAACATCCATGTCACAGATGCAATGGACCTGCCCAGAGGACCCTGAGCTGCTCTTTCCACTTCTCTGGTAGACCCCATGCCTCCAGGTGTGTGACCTCTGTGGCTTTTTAGTGACCATGCAGCTCTCTGTGACCCCAACAGCTCTTATTGTCCTGTAATGGGGGAAAATCCCCTCCATCAGTTTGGGGGAAAATCCTCTCAGTCAGATCAGGAGATAAAATAAACAGAGCAGGGAGGCCAGGACATTCTCACCTGGCCCTGGGCACAACCCCCCCAGGGAGTGGGAGCTGGAAAATGAGATTAAAACTAGCAATTTGCTTTTCCATGCTGAGAGGAAAATAGGGGCAAGGGATTAGCCCCCAGAATGAACATGTCCCACCCCACCTGCTGTTGCAGTGGCCAGAGGGACCGGAGCAAGGGATGGGGACAGGCTTAGCACCATCCACACTGACTGCCTGGCTTCCAGGATGGAAAACATCCTGAAAGTGGGAGGAAACTCTGAGTTTTAGACCTGGACTCCAGTGCTGCTTGGGAGGGGGCTGAATTGGAACCACAGATGTGACCGTGCGTTTCCAGATCATGACCTCGTGGCCGAGGCTTCTGGATGGTGAAAATACTTTCACCACATCCCTGGTCCCAGATTCTCCTCCTGCCTATTTATCTGGCCA
The DNA here is from genome assembly GCA_013400555.1 of Jacana jacana. NCBI lineage: Eukaryota > Metazoa > Chordata > Aves > Charadriiformes > Jacanidae > Jacana > Jacana jacana. Next base: position 245,513 of record VZTM01007488.1, read on the forward strand.
GAACACAGCGTTCCCAAGCGCACGGGAAGGCCTGGAGAATGTCTCTTTCCAAAGGGGGTATCAGGCTTTGCATTAAAATACAGCAAGAAGCTGAGAGAGGGCAATAAAAGAAGATGAATGATGTGCAGGTGCTGGCTGGGATCCCTTGGAATGAGCCGCACTAAGTCCCCGGCTCCTCTCACCATCCTGTGTGCTTTTCCCACTGGCTTCTTTAGCAGGGACTCTTCTTTCCCCCCAGCCCCCCCCCAGTTCTTTTTTGAAGTGTGTGGCTCATATGCACCGAACGTGCTGGGAATTTCCACCCCCTGGTCCCGAGTTAATGGATCCAGCTGCAAAGATACTGAGCGTTCTGGGCCGGGGTTTGCTCACTCAGGTCTGTCTCTCGTTTCACGGTGAAAGCAAGTGAAATGTGACAGATTTAAAGGTGAGCAAAGCTTGGTGGGGAAGAACCTGTGGAGGTTTGAAAGCTGAGTAGGAAGTAAATGGAGCTGCAAAGCAAAGGTTTGTGCTCTGCAAAAAGAAAAGGAAGAAAAAAAAGTCTGCCTTTTCCAGACCTGTTTTAGTTCCAAAACCACCGTTGGTCACAGCCCCTAAATTATAGTCAAAGAGAAATTTTGAAACTCTAGGACATGGGAACACAGCAGCACGTCCCTGGTCATGTACTGTAGTGCCCACAATACAGTAATGCTAGATGGAGACACTCAATGCTGCTCAGAAATGAGACACTCCAGCGGGTTTGCAGAGCGCTCCCACCTGCGTTATCATCACGCTGAGCTCCCCCCAGCACCCCCGTTTCCCAAACATTCCCTGCCTGAACCCCTCCAGGGATGGGGCAGCTTCTCTGGGCAACCTGGGCCAGGCTCTCACCACCCTCAGAGTGAAGATTTTCTTCCTGAGATCTCCTCTAAATCTCCCCTCTTCCAATTTGAAGCCATTACCCTTTGTCCCCTTGCTACAAGCCCTTGTAAAAAGTCCCTCCCCAGCTTTCTTCTAGGCCAGGTTGGATGGGGCTTTGATATCGATATAAAATCCACACGGAATACCCATCCCATCCCATCCCACCCCAGGAAACCATGCACTCCCAGCAGGCACAGCCCATATGGGACCCTGCAAGCGCTGTGGCTCCGGGAGGAAGGGCTCCAGCACCAGGGCAAGGAGTTCTCAGCCATCGTGGAAAGAGACAGAACTCCTCAGCAAACTTTCTAATTTATATTGAATGTGACGTTCAGGCTATGAAATAACCCTGTTGGCAGCTTGGGCCAAGTGCCTGGGTCTCACTCCTCCTCATCCCCGCACCTGGGGACAAAACCACTGAGACCTTGAAACCTGCACCCCAGATCTGGCTGTAAAGTAATTATTTTCACAAATGCAGGCACTGGAGTCTTCTGAAAGTGCAGTTTTCCCAGGCAATTGGAGCGAATTAGTCCTGTATGGCTCAAGTTAGGACAACCCAGCTCCCATCCCCGACGGATCCCGGCATCCCTCTCGATGGAAGGGCCAGGCACTTGGGGAGGGGGAAAAAGTGGGCTCAGTGCCACCGACAGCAGCCACCGTCCCACGTCCCACGTCCCACGTCTGATGCCATCGACGTCTGATGCCATCGACGCCAGCGGAGGAAAGAGGAAAGCTCCACACGTGCGGCAGGCAGCACAAGGGCTCTGGAAAATTAACCCCTTGGCAAATTAACCCCTTGGCAAATTAACCCTGAGGGACCTAATGTCACCCTCGGGCTCTGGCACTGACCACCCCTCTGTGTGGGTTCGCAGAGCAGGCGGCGGCAGCCGAGGAAGGGGAGGGAGTTGGGGGGGATTATCGGCTGCTGAGGACACACAGGGCAGGAAGGGGCCCTTGATCCCCTATCGCTCCGGCAGCATCCCTGTCCCTGGTCGCCTGCCAGGCTGGGAGGGTGGAGAGGGCTGACTCAGCAGCTGGATGGAGCCTGATAATGCAGCGTTATCGCCCGGGACCCGATTTGCTTGATTGTTGTCTTGGGTGCTTTCCAGCTCTTGATGCTTCACGGGAGCTGCAGGGACTCGAGGGGCAGTGGGCACGTGGGGAGGAGGGCACGCTCCTCCCCGGCACGCGTTTCGGTGTAGGTCCACACGCCTTTCCCCCCCCACCCCCCAAATCCTTTTCAGCAAACGAGTAGGTTTTATTTATCACCAAGCCGTGGTGCGCTGCCTTGCCGCCGCCACGCATCCGAGGGGAGTGTGCCTGCCTGACAGAGACATTTCCAAATGGATGCTGACACGAGCCCGTATTTCAATCTGCAGCGCAGGCGCCCAAGGGGATCAAACAGCCACCTCCCTCTTTCCATTTGTGCAGCCAAGGCAGGGACGTCGCGCGTGTCCCTGGGTGACATTTATCACCGAGCGAAGGCAGAGCAGCACCGTGACACGTTTCTCAGCCCTCTGGAGCATCTCAGAGGTTTTCAACTCTTCCTTCCATGCCCTTTCTACCCACGGTGCTGCTCTTTGGAGAAAGGGTTGGGTGTTTGTCCTGGGGCTGGTTGCCCTTTGCCTGCCTCCGGGCAGGGTTTGCGTGTTCAGCAGTGTGAGACACAGGCAGAAATCCTTGATCCGATGAAAGCACAGACACAGACACAGACTCCCCCTCTCCCAGTGGGATTCCCCTCTTCAGGTGCTCTCACATCAAATTGGCACCGCTCCGGGATAAGCCAAGAGGTGGGAAAGCGCTCCAGTTTGGATAGGAACTGGCTGACTCACGGTCAGGAGCCGGTTTGCTGGGAAATTGGTTCTTCTTCACCTCCTTACAGGGGACAATGCCTCCCTCAGGGCCCTCTGCTGACACCAGCTGGCCTCTGATGGCCTTCTGCTGGCCCGCCTGCGTGTCAGCCCTGGGATGCAACCGCCTTGAAGACTCCCCTGGGCAGAGACCAGCAAGACAAACCTTCCGGGAAGGCTGGTTTTCACAGCCCCATCCCTTCCTGCTCTTTTCTTTTTTTTTTGATTGTTTTTTGTTGTTGTTGTTGTTGTTATTGTTATTCTTTCCCACAAGGCAAGACGTGAAGATGGGTTTTTGCATGTGCTGAGCACATTCCTGCTGTTCCCTTATCGAATTTCATCTCATCGATCGGAGGGATGAGTGCTAGCCAAACGCAATTCCTTCTTAATGCATTTCTGGTGGGGAGAAGTGCTCCTAGCAGGAGGCACCCAGCCAGGACCTCCCCAGCCTGTGTGCCCACATACTCCTGCATGCTCCAGGTAGGGTGGCTGGCACCTCTTCATCATCCTTGCCATGTGTGACGGTGCCAATCCTGAAGAGAAACCTTATGATACACAATTACTGTGGCCAAGGATCACTTTTCTGTCCAGCCCCATAGAATTACAGAATCCCAGGTTGGAAGAGACCTCAAGGATCATTTGGTCCAACCTTTCTTGACAAAAGCACGGTCTGGACAAGATGGTCCTGCATGCTGTCCAACTAAATCTTAAAGGTGTTCCACTGATGGGGACTCCACCACTTCCTGGGGAGATGAGGGATGGTTATGGAGCTGCACCTACAAGGAGCCACAATGAGATGACTAAAGGCAGCTTGAGAAAGTGCTGGCAGTCAGCAGCTATCACCCCTCATTGAACTCTATCAGGGAAGATGGGTTCTGCCCTCCTCAGGTGGTCTCTGGTTGTGGAAACCACCAGCCAAACCCCTTGGGTCTGCCCTCAACCAAGGGGATCTGTTGGGACTCTCCAGAAAGGGCACACCTCCCGAGAGTGCTCTTTGCAGAGCCCATTGCCTTCCCAGCTGGGTCAGCCAGGGTTTGCCACTTCTAACCCACACCTCTGCGAGATCAGGGCTGGAAGCTCACAGGCAGGAACATGTCCTCCTCTCCAACAAAACCTGTCAAGCCCCACGGGGCTGCCTTGCAGGTCAGCAGCTGAATCACCTCTTTCTAGTTTCATGCCTGCTGGAGCAAATCTCTAGCGCAAGGACGGAGCTGGCCTGGCTTGTCTGAGCACCCCGCGTTCATTGTCCTCTCAGAAAATTAACCTCTTTGTGCCTGCCACTCCCCTTCTCTCCATTACCCAAGTTATTGCAATGGGCAGGGCACGTTGACTGGGCGCGTGGTGTCCCCTGGGGACCTTGTGAACATCTATCTGTACGTGTAGTCTCGGAGACCAGGGGTGTGGGGGGGGTGTTGCAAAGACGTGATTGCTGGGTTCAAACACGGGCCTGGAGACCACAGTGCCTGAAGGGCCAAGCTCATCTCCCCCATTAAGTCCTGCCCATGATGAGCAGGTCATGTACTGCTCTGCTGTGACACCTCAGAGGCCTCATCGGTGCCAGCCACGGTCAGAGATGGGATACAGAGGGTCACAGAGGGAGGAGCTGAGCCCTCCTGCCCTCCAGCCCTGGTGAACGACTATTGCAGCCCAAAGGCCCCAGATCTCTATTGTTAGAAGAAGAGTCTTTAAAAAACTCCCAGAGAATCCCTGCCTGATAAAATCTGGGAAATGCAAACCAGATTTGGGATGGTGGTGGGGGCGGTGGGGGTGTTATTTTTGCATCCGGCATCCCAGGGCAGACGTCATTAGGGAAGAGTGCACCACAGATGTTGGCAGAGCAAGGACAGCAGCTGGGGATTGTCTGGCTGAGAGTGTCTATGGTGAACAAAAGGAAGGAAAAGGGGAAAAAGGAAATGGGAATGGAAAAGGAGTACCCACAGACTCAATCTCGGTCAATCTGCTGCTGCTTTACAGCAGGAACACCTCTCGGGACCCCACTGTACGACAGGTCAGGTCCTGGGGCTACTTCCTAGTGACTGCTGAAAGAGCAAACCAGGCTGCAGGTTGAATTTATTGGGCCTGAACAGAGCAAGATGAGGTCACTTGGTTCTGAGCCCCCTTAAAACAGACATCAGGTGGCAATTGCACCTCGGCTGATCTGGTAACCACAGTGTGAGGGGCTCCATGCTCTCACATCACCTGAAGCCCACAGTTAGGGAGCACAAAAGAGCTATGTGCAACCTTCATGTCCCTGCAAGAGGACATCAAGCTCCATGGACGAGGCAGCTGCCACCGGAGCAGCAACCCCAGGAGCAGAAATCCAGCTGTGCCTCTGGGCATCAACTCCAGCATCTCCCATTGTGGCTCAGCACCCCAGGCATCCTTAAGTTCTCTGCCCATTCCTTCCTAACATCTTTTAGATGAAGTGGTTGTTTCAAGGGTCAAGGTCCAAAAGGAAGCTCCCAAAGCCCACCAGCCAGGCAGATAAGGACCATCACACTTCCCCTCCTAATTAATGCTGGGAAAGAAGCCTTAGTATGTCATCAGTCATGTGTTGCAGAGAACAGGGGAGCTTATCCCTTTAGTCCTTCATCCAGGAGATGGTTTGCAGCATGGAGTTGATGGGAAATAATGGTTCTAGATGACTGCTTTTCATGGTGAGGAGCACTGCAGACATTCACAATAGCTGCAGTTTTACTGGTGTGTCCTCTGGGAAGAGGTGAACCTCAGGTACCAATTTTAATCAGCAATTAGCATTCACTGCCAACAAATAAAACTACATTTAGCCTCTGAGTCAGAGAAGCCCTGAGCTCCATTCATCTCCACCTCTCCCTCCACCTGCCTGTCTGGTCATGGTCATCGTGCCAGGTCTTTGGCCACCCAAGCCCTGCTGATGGCAACTCCTCAGCGAGGAGCACAGCAACCACCAAGTCGCTTTTGCCTGAACAGACCAAGATGAAGTCACGTAGCTTTGAGCACCCTTAAAACAGACATCTCTTCTTCTTTTTTTTTTCACCATTGAAGGTGTGGGTTTCCAGCAGAGATGTGTGTGTCAGGGCTGATCCCAGGCCAGGCTGCAGAGCTCCCAGATGTTCACTCCAGGAAGGCTACTGCTCTCACATGCCCTGACCTGCTCCGAGGCGCGCTATTCTAGCCTTGTTGCTGAAAGAAGCAGCACAGCAGATAAGGAAACATCAGGAGCAGGGTTAGGGTCTGTCCATTTCCCACCTCACTGCCTGGACATGCAGAGCAAAAAGTGCTTGGAAAAAGAGGTGAAGGCATTAATCCTAAATTAGAAGCAGGCTTGAATTTAAGCACTTAGATCGGTGGTTAGTTGCCCCTTTGAGGTTTCTCCAGATAAGCCCAGTCTTCCAGAAGCCCTGGCCTTTCTGCAGTGCTCTCCAGGAAGGCAGGAATGGTTTCCAGCAGCTCAGTCAGCCCCTGGGAATACCCCTGTGCAGGGGGACGGTGCAGGATCCCTCGCACCCCTCAGAGGTGACGGGAGTCCAAACGCTGTGTCGGTGGAAAAGGCCAATTGCAACGTGTGAACTGCTGATTTGTTCTCAGTGGTGCAGCCATGGAAGGAATTCCAGCTGAATAAAGTCCTTTCTGCTCCCATTAATTGTCCCCCCCTGGTTATGAACAATGCAGAACAAAATAGGGATAATATTCATGCTAGGGAAAATGGGGAAGAGAGTCACCCAAATGCAGCCATTAATGAGCCCAAATAACCAAGGCTGATCCTGAATGCATTAAAGTCGTGGAGGAAGTCCTGGGAGGAAAGAATGTCCCCTATTAGCCAAGCTCCTAGTGTCTCGGGTATTACAATAGCGGAGCGATTCCTCGCTCCTCACTGCCTGCTGCTGCCCTGGGTTCAGTTAAATGTCAGCTCAGCATCCACAAACTACAAATTACCAGAGGGCGTGTAGCTCTTTCAGTCCCACTGAACCCTATCAACGGGGAAATAATAATGTGTCCCCCAGGCTGGCTGGGATGGAGGTACACCCCCGGTGGGATGGGACCGGGGCCGCTGCCTCCTGCTCCTGGCGAGGGAGGAGGGAGCAGACCTGGCCCCTCCAGCCTTCCCGGAGAGAAGGGAGCATTTCTCTTCCCAGGAAAACTTGGGTGCTAGGAGAGCCATCCCGGAGGAATCCACAGCCTGGCCATCTCCAGCACGGGCTCTGGTTCCCTGCCCAGCGACAGGAGGGAGAGACGTAATAGGCCTCCTCCAAAATATGGAGGAAAATATAGAAAGCTCATCATTATGGAATAAAATTCATAAAGCATCACCGGAGCTGGCATGAGGCTCAGTCTCACAAAGGGGACCAAGGTTGTGGCTGGAAAGCTTTTGGTTTTTCTCACTCTTGAGATATGATTGACTTTGGTTTCTCCAGAGAATTTGTTTCAGAAACTGGCAAGTATTGGGAAGTGGAAGCCAAAGGAAATAGTAGTTTTTTGCTTTCCTCATGGGAGGAGGAGGGATAAACCCACCCATGGTGTTCCCATGCCGGGGTCAAGCAGAGTGGGGCAGGGAACAGATAAAGAGCTAGAAAGCTTGGCCAAAATTTTTGAGCCTTCCTGCAGTCACCGAGTCCCCGAGACGGAGACGGGGTCCCCAGAAGTTGGTGCCTCCGGTTCCAGTTACCTGAGGGGCATGAGGATTCCCTGGGGAGCTGAAGCCAGCTGTGCCCCCAAGCCCCAGCTCCCTAATAAAAATGCACAATTTAGAGCAGCCTGGGGTAGTTCTCAGGGGAAAAAAGAGGCTCCAGGCAATAGCTGGTCTCATCAGGAAAGCGAAATATGCTGGCCAGGGCGATGATACACTTATTTTGCCATTGTCCCTGGAAAAGGAGCGGTAGTGCTTCCCTGCTGCTGGTTTAAAACTAATTACATTCCCTTTAAAGTGGGAAAATAAAAGGGGCTTCGTTTACTGGGAAGGCTGGTAGCGTTTTACAATTGCCACCAAAGCCTCAAGCTTTTAACCACAAGCCCTTACTTGGGCTGCCCCTACCTAAAATCACCTTCGGGCAGCGACCTCCACGGCAGGGGAAGTATTCCAGGCAGTTGAAAAGTGGTGTAAAAAGAGTGTGCCTTGGTTTTAAAGGCCGGTTTTCAGCGTGTAATCCTTCATTCCACGCGTCTGTCTGCTCTCCTGGAGCCAACCCCTCTCCTTACCCTCACCCATTGTTCTCAGCTGTTTATTATTTTTCAATAGATGCATTTTTAACCGATTGCTTGTGTTTTTTCCCCCTTTTTCGCATAGGAGTACCCAAAAAGTGCTGAGCTATCTCTCCACGGCTCTGGAGTCTGTCTCACTTCTGTGTCCCATGCTCTGGCTTGCTCCGGGGCATGCCAAGGGTAGATGGGCATGGATTTGTTATGCTGTGGTACCATCCATAGGTGTAGGGCTGAGATGTGCCATCCCCAAGCAAGGCAGCTGGATGCCAGGAGGAGGACTGGGGTCCCTGTGTCCTCACAAGACCTGCAGTGGAAGTGGCACCTGAAAGGCAAAATGGCAGGAGAAAGTCCCAAAGTTGCCACCACTGCCTGCATACGGTACCTGGCACAGGCAGGGTCAGGTTGGACATTACCCAGGTGGTTCTTCCTAACCATTCCTCTTTCAAGGCCAGGCTGGATAGGGCTTTGAGGAACCTGCTCTAGTGGGAGGTGTCCCTGGCCACGGCAGGGGGGTTGGAACTAGATGGTCTTTAAGGTCCTTTCCAACTCAAACCATTCTACAATTCCAGCTTCCCCAGTCAGTATGGCAACATGTCCTTTCTCTTGCCCTCATGTTCCCTACCCAACTTGGTTTCAATTCCAGCTGTCATTGGACCCAGGTACAACAGTTCCTGAGACCTCAGACAAGTCACCAGCAGGATGTTCTTCCCGTGTTTGTCCGCTCTTCCCTCTGCTCTGGCCCTTGGAGCTGGTTGATTGGAGTTTATGCTCACTCCCAACGTTGTACTAATGCTTCTTCTGCAAATCATTATGGCAAATCTCTAGAGACCCAAACCTTGCTGCTCACCCTCAGCAAAGAAAAACTGGGTAAACAGCAGCTTTTGAAAACTACAGTAAGTGGGAATGGGAAAGGAAGGTTTATGGTGATGCTGGGGGACTCTGGTGGAGGGCATCTGTCACACAGAGAGGGCTCTGCTGTAGCATTCCCATGAGAACGAGTTTTTGTGCTGAAATGCCTCAACCTCCCCTCCCTGCCTCTCTCCCCTTCTTAATTGGTTTGCAAATGTTAAATGTTTTGGCTCTGTGTTCAAACCCCTGTCTGGCTCCTGTAGATACAGCCTAACCCTAGGAGTTCACCCGGGGCTCCTGGCCCCTCCAGCTCCCCCTCTTTGCCATAGCAGCGAGCCCCCGCCGGGTTGGCCATTGTGTCCTCCTCCCCTCGCCGGAGCACCTGGAGACCTTCTTGTAAAAACTTCATTTGCTGGGGGAAAGCTTTGATTAAAACAGCCTGGCAGGGGGCTCCCCCACTCCCGAGTCAATATTGGTTTTGGAACAGATGGGGGTGACGACAGGACCCCAGGGTTGGAGGCGGGGGATGGCAGGGGGAAGGAGGGGGGGAAGCAGGGTAGCCCGAGCTGCAGCCCCAGTGGTGCCAGTGCTGGGGACTGGGTTTGTGCTGTGTGTTGGATGCCTGTGTCCCCAGCGCCCGGGGAGTGGCAGGAGGCCCTTAGCAGCGCTGCCGAGATCAAAGTGGAGCAGCCACCGAGAGGTGGAGCAGCCCCTGTGTGCTTGGAAACCTCGGGGAACAAAAGCATCAAAGTAAATCAAATGAAACTAATTGAAGTGCTTTAACATTAAATAATGAGGGAGAGGCTTTCATGAAACGCCAGCTTCTTCCCGTCAAAACCCAGGGACAGGCTTCCAAGAAAACCAAAGCGACAGCGCGTGCAGGCACGCACACCCCAACAACAACAACAACAACAAAACACCCAAACACCTCGCACAAAGGGGCAAGATAATTCCAGCTGGGTGGCTGCATGGTCCCTCCCGAAGTGCAGAGCCCTCCAGTCCCACAGCTGAGCCTTCCTGAGCCTACACCGGTGACCAGAGGCCTGGTTTCCCAGTCTCCTGCAGTCTCTGGGATGGATGGGAAGCACCTTCTCTGGGCACTTAGTGGAATCATAGAATTGCCAGGTTGGAAGGGACCTTTGAGATCATTTAGTCCAGCCATCAACCTAACTGATAAAAACCATCACTAAACCATGTCACTCAGCACCATGTCAACACGTCTTTTAAACCCCTCCAGGGATGGTGCCTCAACCACTTCCCTGGGCAGCCCATTCCAAGGCTTAATAAGCCTTTCAGTGTCCAAATTTTTCCCAATCTCCAATCTGAACCTCCCCTGGCACAACTTGAGGCCATTTCCTCTTGTCCCATCACCTGTGACTTGGGAAAAGAGATTGACCCCCCCCAGCTACACCCTCCTTTCAGGTAGCAGAAGCTATCAGGTGGCAGAAGGACCTCCTTTCACAGGTGGCAGAAGGACATGTATGGCTTGGGTGAAACCAGCCCATGGGGCAGCCCACCCCAGGGCTCCACAGGCTCAAGCCCGCCCAGTGCCACAGCTAAACCTCAGCTCTGCCAGGCATGGACCTGGCAGCTTCTGGGGAACCCTGTCTTTGCAACACAAAGGTCTGATAATTGCTGGGGACTTATAGCTCAGGCTGGCCTCCAGAGGTTCCCAGGACAGCCTGGGAGCAGCAATCACCACAGCCTGTGTGCCGTTGCCAGAGAGCAAAGGGAAGGACGTGACAAGTCCACTCTGTGCCCACTGGGAGCAGAGGGCTCCAAGGAAACACCTCTGGTTGTGGTTTGCCTATTTCTGCAGCTGCCTGGCTCCAGCAACAACAAGAAAGGATATTAATGGTGGTTTCACATCCTTCTGGCCAGAGCTCAGGATTTGCAGGTTTGCAATTAGTCCCAACTAGGCAGAAGGTAGAGCTGTTTCTCCCTCCCCGCTCCCTGAGAGCAGAACATGAGCCATCAAGCCGGATCAGCCGTGGGATCTACACCAGCACTCTCCTTTCCTTGATTTCTTGGATCTTCTGAAAAGCGCCTCTGTTCCCCTTCAGAGAGCTCCTGCCAGCCCTGCCCTGGGAGACTCAAAGGAGAAGGAGGCAGCAGAGATGGACTAGCCCGACACCCATTGAAATGTCCTCGTTAGCCGCTGGCTAAACCGGATTGTGGCCATGATGAAAGAAACCCACATGAAGACAATTAGACTAAATTATGTCCAGTTGCAGAAGACGGGTTAGCAGTGAAATGTGAGGCAGTCCGACTCCAGCCAGGCTCAATGTCTGGCTTGCCCCATCGCTGCCACTCATACATCACCGATCAAGGGAAGCCCCTGCAGGTTGTTTTAAACCAGGGCCAGCAGGAGGTTGGGCTAATGAGTAAAATCTGAACATTCCTCAAATTTCCCATCCATCCCGAGTGAGGGGAGGGTGGAGGAGGGGGATGGGGACAAAGTGCCTCTCTCCGGAGACAGGCGGATCCTAAGGGAGGGACAAAACCCATGTGCTGAGAATGGGGAGCTGCTAATCCCAGGCCTGACCTGTGCCAAGCCATCCTTGGTCTGCACCATGATCTCCTCAAGATAGGGGCCCAAACCCTCTCCCCTTTCTCCCCATCCCCACGTAGAGTCCAGTCCTCCCACAGCCTTGAAACCAAAGTGGAGGCTGGCTGGGAGACAGGTCCATGGTGGGACCAGGGTGCTCCACAGCAGTGGCTTTATCCACCAGAGCCTCCTCCTCTTCCTCGAAGCCTCCCAGGAAACTACCCCAGCTCCAGGCTGGGGGGCTGGGAACTGAAACAAGGGCTGCCCAGAGCAATAACAGGGCTTTTCAGCCTCTCCCAGGAGAGCAGCCCCAGCCCCTCTTATTGCATTATTCCCCCCAAGATGACTTACTCAAGGAAGAGGCTGTTCAACACCCAGCCTCATCCATAGCAAAGCCAATAAATAAACCTCGCCCACCTATTCAGAGTTCTTTAAAAAGAGGGACGTGGAGGAGGGGAAAGGTAATTAAAAGACATCAAAGAGATGGCAGGAAGGAAAAAAAAAAAGCCATTTTAAAGGGGAAAGAAGAGAGAAAGCAACTATTCCTGATCAATACAATTACAGTGCTTCAGAGAGCTGCTTTACAGCACAAGCATCCGAGAGCGTGGCACCAGGCAGCCAAGCAGCTCAGCTGCACGGCTCTGCTGAGGACACACCAGGTTTCCAGGAGCTTTTGGGATCCTGGGGCTGCAGGGTTTGTGTGCCAGCCCTGAGAGCTTGAAAAGGACCTCCAGAAAATGAGTTTCCTGAGGTTTCCGTCTCTGTCCGGTCGCTTGGCAAGCTGAGGAGGCTTTTCAAATCCTGGCTTGGCTTCTGCAATCAGCAGTCACCGCCAGCTCCCCTCCTTTGGTGACCCTGCACAGTTGCAGTGGCAAGGGCTGGAGCCAGCCTGCTGCAAGGCAGGCAGAGGTGACTTTTGGCTTCCTAAGGATGGGAGGATGGCCAACCCATTGGGAGGTGGGGTACCAGCTGAGACCAAGGGGAAGAGCTGGAGAGAGCTGGGCTCGCTGCTCCTGTGGTTGCCGAAGGGAACAGAGAGACACGAGACAGTGTGAGAAGAGAAGGTCTAAAGCGGTTGCTGCTGCCAGAGTCCTTCTGAAAATGGCTTTCTGCTTCATGTGGGGCCAATTCCAGCAAAGCTGCTTTCTGCTGAAGAAGTCCTGCCCCAGTTTCCCAAACACGTTCCTCTCGTGCCTGTGAAGCAGTGCCTGAACACCTCTCCTCACACACATGCCACTGGAAGAATTCGGGAGGTGTCTCCAGCAGGCTTCCTGCAGCCCATCACCTGAAATCCAGAGCCTCTTAAACCAGGGACACTCAGAGGACAAGCATTTCTTTAATCCACAGGCAGCACCATGAAGCTTCGGAGGGCAAAACCTCCTATCTGGATGCAAAACCCACTGGGGCTGGGTTTACGTATCAGGTCAGACTGGATGGTTCTACTTGTACTTCAGGCCATAAATCCCTCAAATTTTTAAAAAAGGCAAGTAGAAGAGAGGGAAAGATATGAATTCATCAGTAACAAGTTTCTACCCTTTTTCTTCATTAATAAAATCAGCATCTGGTCCCTATCCTGAAGACTGGCCGCCTCCTGTTACTGGGTTCCTCGCCCTCCACCACTCTCGCTCCCTCCACTGCTCTTCTGTGTGTCTCCGTCTCCATCGCTCTCTCCCTGGGATTTTAATTACATTCATCTATTTCCACTCACTAGGTCTGTCACTTTCCAGCAGGACTGCTGTAATTATATTGTGGGAAGCACCGTTCCCTTTGCTGAAGCCTGAGCGGATTAAGGATCCTCCGCGCCTTTTCCCACCCCTCTCTGCCAGGTACCTGCACAAAGATGACAGATGGTCAGGGGCCATTTATTTCCCCTAATGAGCTGGTACAAAAGGAGATGGCTCCCCAAACACATGTATATTTTCAGTTAACTAAAAAGTGTCCCAGGCTCCCAGGGCTTTGCCTGAAAGATGGGAAGGGTCTGAGCCCAGGAAACGTGCCAGCAGATGGAAAGAGGGGGTTTTCAGGCACGTGAGGAGGAGCCCAGCTCTGGGTTCAGCCTGGACCGTGGGAGCGTGTCCTGCCCTGAGGTCTGCTCAGCACCAGCATTCCTCAATCTCAGAAAAGCTGGCTCCTGGAAGGGTATTAAACCAAAGTTCTGAACCTTGCCCTCATGATGGTTACCTCTTAAAAGCAAGCCTTGTGTTCCTCTCAGGTGACGAGGACAGAGCTCTTCAGCCTTATCTTCACGCCCCTGATAATGTGGGACGAGCTCCAGCCTGGTTTATCTTCCTCAAGGACCATGAGACACAGGTGGTCCATCAGAAGCTAACACAAACACAAAACTTAGGCTGATGCAGAGAGTAGAGGGCTGTTGGTGGGCATCAGAGGATGCCAAAGGATGAAGAAGATAATTCCAAGCATAAGCATGTGTGGGGATTACAGCATGAAAAGAGAGGATGGCTGCCCGTAGCCTGAGCTGATGTAAAGCACCAGAGCTTTGAAGGATCCGCACAGATTTATGCCAGCTGAAAGCTTAGCCTCAAAAGTGGATTCAGTTTAACTCTCTGGCAGCATGCTATTAGACTGGGAGGCACTGGAGAGAAACGAGGAACTGCATCCTCCCAGTTTGGCGTAGCTGCTATCTTGACCCAGCTGAGGGCTAACGCTGCTTAAAACACATATATTGTTCACAGAGGCAAGGCACATCAGTGGCAGGGACAGAGGACTTTCAGAAGCTTGGTTGTCCCCTCACTCGTCCATAAGCACAACAAGGAGGTGACTGGGGTCTCCCCTTCCCAGTCTGCCAGTGGGAAGGGAGGGAAAACTGTGCAGGGAAAAGCTTTCCTAATGCCCTTCTACATGACCACCACTTAACCCTACTTTCAAGGTGTCCATTGGACAGCCATCCCTTCTGCTGACTGCTACCCAGGAGAGAAAAAATAAATGAACCTAGAGCTTAAATTAAATCCCATCAATTGAAAAGCACTTGCAGGGCTGATCGTGTCTCTCCCAAGTGTCTCCAAGTTCTCTGAGCTCTCTTGAAGCCCACAGGGTGCAGGTGGAGCCAAGACCTCAACTTGCCTCTTCAACACAACCCAGTAATGTGCGCTTGCAGCCCATAAACCCCCCCACATCCTAGGATGCATCCCCAGCAGGGTGATGGGGTGGGCTGGGGGTGGATTCTGCCCCTCTGCTCTGGGGAGAACTCCCCCACCCAGTGCTGCCTCCAGCTCTGGGGCCACCAACATCATCAGAAGGACATAGACATGCTGGAGCGGGGCCAGAGGAGGCCACAAAGATGCTGCGAGGGCTGGAGCCCCTCTGCTATGAGGACAGGCTGAGAGAGTTGGGGGGGGGTGTCAGCTTGGAGAAGAGAAAGCTCTGGAGAGACCTTAGAGACCCTTCCAAGTCCCTAAAGGGGCTCCAGGAGAGATGGGGAGGGACTCTTGATCAGGGAGGGGAGTCATAGGATGAGGGAGAATGGTTTTAAATTGAAAGAGGGGAGATTGAGATGAGATCTCAGGAAGAAATTCTTTGCTGTGAGGTTGCCCAGGTTGCCCAGAGAAGCTGTGGCTGCCCCATCCCTGGAGGGGTTCAGGTTGGATGTGGCTTGGAGCAACCTGGTGTGGTGGGAGGTGTCCCTGCCCAGGGCAGGGGGTAGGACTGGATGATCTTTATGGTCCCTTCCAACTCTTAACCATTCTATGAAGTCTTCCCATTTTTATCTGGGCCTGGTTTAAATGGAAATACAGGCTCCAGCTGCTCAGCATTTCCCTGTGAAGGCAGGCACCAGGTTTGGGAGACAGATCTCCACAGGCAACTTTTCTTTCTGGGACAATGAGTGCCCTTTGTGCCGATGGATCTTTGGCCCCAGACATGGGGAGATGCTCCATGGAGTTGCGTGTCTGTGGCACAGGCTGCCTCAGACACTTCCCTCCAGCCTTTCTGCTCTTGGGGATCTGCAGAACGGATCCCTGAAGCAGCAAGCCTGAAACCTGCTCGTGGGACAATCCTCATTTGCCGCCTCTGTATATTTTCAGGAGGTGGCACCTGTAAAATAGGCACAATTCAGAGCTCTGAAGTGCTGCAGAGGGGCCCTGGGCTGCCGGCGATGCTGTCTTAGAGATGAAATGTGCTGGTGAAAACCAAGGGTCTTGACCTGCGGTGGTAATTAAAGATCCCAAAGCAGTTTGTGCAAGAGTAAGGGAACTAGCCCCACTGTCCTGGCCAAAATCCAGCTTGGGTAATTATATTCACCCCCTCGACCCCACTGGGCTGGGTCCATGGCAGCTGTGACATGACATAGTGCGTGCTGGGGCTTCAGAGCCCAGCGGGAGCCCGGCTGGCCACAACTGGGGGGACCTGGGAGCAAGATAAAAGGTGAGTTGAGGGTATTCAGCGCATAACCCTGCTGCTAGCTCATTAAAAGACAACATTTGCAGGTCCCCTTTAAACTGTTTATCCATTATTGAAAATACCATATGTTACATGTCCATGAAGATCAGCTTTCAGCCGCAAGATAAGCTGCCTCCATTTATTGTTCTTCCCTCTCTGCCTCCTCCCTCCCTCCCTCTGGGCTTTTAATTACATCCATCACCTCCCACCCCTCTGGTGGAGCTGGCTTCTTGTCTCATCAGCCCAGCGAGGGAACAAGGCCCATTTTTTTTCTCTTGGAAGGGAGCAATTGTTTCGCTTCCCGCACACAAGTCCTAGAGCGAGAGACATTTAGCAGCCGCTGTGAAATTTCAGCCAGGATTGGAATTTATTTTAAGACGCCGGCCTTTAAATTTTTCATTAAACCTTTTTCCCCCTGCGATGCAGCAGGCTTCTGCAGGGACCAGGGGAACGTTGTGTTTATATGCCTGGCACGTCGGGAGAGGAGGGAGGATTTCATACCACCCTGGGCAAAGGCTTCCCAGCGTGGTGGTCCTAACAGCACTGCAGCCCAGACCCAAAAGGGCTTGCGTTTTTAACACCTTGAGTTTCTAATTCCACCCACTTGGCTGGAGCAAGGCTACCTTGGAAGTTGCTTTTTCAAGTTAGCCCATTTCCAGGTGCTGGCCATGTCCTGGCCACCAGGCTTTTGGCCCTCCCAGGGGTTTTTGAGCCTACAGCGCGGTGCTGTAAGTTGGCAGCTGGGCCAGAGGAGTGGCTTGGAGTGCTGCCCACCATTGGGATTGCTTGAAGCATCCTGTTAGGAGACCTCAGGGTTTTGTGGCTCGTACCTCTGCTAGATATCAGGTGCCTCTGCTGGAATTTTCCCTGCAAGGTGCATGGGGTGGATCTCCTGGAAAGCGCTTCTGAGGAAAAGGATCTGGGAGTCCTGGTGGATAGCAAACTTTCTGCGAGCCACCAATGTGCCCTTGTGGCCAAGAGTGCCAATGGAATCCTGGGCTGTGTAGGGAAGAGTGTGGCCAGTAGATGGAGGGAGGTCATTCTCTCCCCCTCTGCTCTGCACTGGTGAGGCCACAACTGGAATACCATGTCCAGTTCTGGGCTCCCCAGTTCAAGAGAGACAGGGAACGACTGGAGAGAGTCCAGTGTAGGGCAACAAAGATGGAGGGGTTGGAGCATCTCCCTGATGAGGAAAGGCTGAGAGAGCTGGGACGCTGTAGCCTGGAGAAGGCTGAGGGGAGACCTTCTTCATGCTCACAAGGATCTGAAGGGTGGGGTGAAGGAGGATGGAGCCGGATTCTTCTCAGTGGTTCCCAGTGACAGGACAAGGGGCAACGGGCATAAGCTGGAACATGGGAAGTTCCATGAGGAAAATGGAAGAAAAACTTCTTTGGGGTGAGGGTGGCAGAGCCCTGGCAGAGGCTGCTCAGGGAGGGTGTGGAGTCCCCTTCTCTGGAGACCTTCCAGCCCCTCCTGGATGAGGTCCTAAGTGATGTGCTCTGGGCAACCCTGCTTTAGCAGGGACTTGGACTCGGTGATCCCTAGAGGTCCCTTCCAACTCGGACAATTCCCTGATTCAGTGATTCCCTGTCTGCTTTTGCAGGGAGGGAGATGCCGGCAAACTCGGAGGGGATGAAACTGCCTGGAGGAGATCTTCCTTTTTCTCCCTGTGTAGCCCCATTGCATTTATCTCTTCCAGCTCCCACTGCATGTGAGCCAAGGGGCTGGGCAAACATCAGCCAAGCCTGGGCCACAGTGTTAAAGACACAAAGGTTCTGAGACGGGGCTGCCCTCTCAAGCTGAAGTAGCATTTCCAGAGGGCTGCGTGCCTGACTTTGCAGCCTTGACCAAGTTCTCTCCTTTTGGTGTGCAATAATTTCTCTACTCCTCTAGAAAAGATCAGCCCTTCTAGATCACCGGCTGGGCTTTACATTTTCCTGGATATGGCCTGAAAAGCTCCCTGCGAGGGAGTGCGGCAGCTCCTGACTGTGCCCTTTTGGCAAACCAAAAGGAAAACCCTCACTAACCCCCCTGTTAGAAATCTGCTGGCCCAAATTTGGTTGTTTCAAACCAGGGAGAGCAGGAGGTTGGGCTAAGGAATAAAATGAGTACATTCCTCAAGTTTCCCATCCATCCCGAGTGAGGGGATGGGACACACGGGTGGGACCAAACCTCCCTCCACAAGACTCCAGCTCCCCAGTGGTCCCCATGGCCAAAAGGAGGATGGTTTAAACGCAGCCCAGTCCCACCTACACACCCAGATCCCGTCGACGGAGGGGGGGGGGTTAAATCATCTCTCTTCCAAATGAAAGGTGCCTTTCCCACGAAGCATCCCGCTCCAGAGCCCGCTTCCCACATGCCATCCCATGTACTAAGGAACCCATCCGCCCTCTCCCCAGCGCTCGGCCAGGTTTTTGCAGGGCTGCAGGTTTCAGCTGCAAGCTGCCATCGAGTTTAACGGACGGCAGCGAGGTGTATCATTAATTTATTAATTATTCACAGAGCGCCAGACGGCCACGCAGGAGATCAGACAGGACGAGCTGGCTCCCAGCGAGCTCCCGGACTCTCCTTATGTCAAGGCTTCCTCTTCAGTCACAGGCACGTTGTCACTGGCCACCTGCACGTGACGGGACGATCTTTGTTAAAATCCCAATTAGCAAATAATAAGGTAGGCACAAAACCTGCCTCTCCCAAGCCAGGCAGGCCCCTGCTTCCCTTTCTTTCCCCTTTTTTAAACAAAAGGCTTCCTGCTGGTAAAACTTTGGGGGTAAGAACATGGCTCTGGATGAGTGGTGAAAGACTTTGGTGGGGGTAAGACCTGCTGGGTACCCCGAGCCCGAGGATACAGGTCACCCTGTGGGAGCCCAGGGAGGCTCTGGGCTGACCATCCAGCCCTACTGTGGCCACTGGGACACTTGGCAAGAGTCTGGCAAGTGGCACCCCCCCAGAGTCCCTTTGAGCTGGCCAAATGGCCCTGGCATTCTCTGGAGGGGCTGGT
This sequence comes from Jacana jacana, assembly GCA_013400555.1. Lineage (NCBI taxonomy): Eukaryota > Metazoa > Chordata > Aves > Charadriiformes > Jacanidae > Jacana > Jacana jacana. The sequence goes on from VZTM01007488.1 coordinate 264,225, forward strand.
TTTGTTACCCATCCTGGGAAACCAAGAGGGTTGTTCAGAGGCCCTCAGCAGCCAGAACAGTTTCCCTTTCACCGCTTGCTCCCAGTTGCCATAAACCATTAATGTCGGGCAATAAAGGGCGAGTAGAGCAAACAGGCCAGACGGCAACCGCAGCCCTTTCACCCACTCGTCACCTTGAGGGTGCAGGCTCCTTCCTGATGGTCCAGATGGAGCAGTGACAGAGCCGTTTGGCTGGGGATGTCGGCAGGAACGTGGTGAGGGATGGAGACGAAACCCTCACGAGCATTCCCGGATGGATTGGGAAGGCTGGCTGGGAGATGAGGGGGTGTCTCCAGATGACTTCAGGTTAGCCCTGGTCCGAGCACAGCACATCACCAGCAGCTTCTTGGGGTCTCACTGATTAGCTTCTACCAGGATCTTGACTGCTCGTCTCTAGGTTTGTCCATTTTCCTTCCTCCCCTGCCTCACACACACTGAGCAACCGGTTGGGTTAAGTGTAGGCTTAAGAATGACTCCTTTGATTTCTACTTCCTGCAAAATATAAATCTGAGGCTCATTTGTCTCATCTTATTTTCAGGCAGGCTTTAATTCCAAGCATAATGTCCTGAGTAAGAAGAACCGGCGGAAACCGGAACAAACGTTAGTATTTTGCCTGTTCAGAGGAAGTTTAGAGCACTGGAGTTCAAAGTATGGAGAGAAAAAGCTACATGAGAAGCATCTGGAGGTTCTCTCTGCGATGCTTATGGGAACAAATGTGTCCCAAGAGCCTGAGCTAGAGAGGGGCTGTGACTGTCAGCAGTTCACAGGGAGTGAGAGGTGTGTCACATCGGGTGTCCTGTCTCTCCCACCCAATTAAGACAACTCTTTTTGCCATTCAATGCAATTTTTAATATAAAGCTGATACCATGAAAAATTACAGTCTTCTTCCTGGAAGACAATAGGGTATTTTTCAGGGAGTTGTTTTGCCCATTGTGTGCACTGGAGGGGCTTCTTTGCTCATTTTAAACTGGGGCAAGTTTCATCAAAGACGTGAAATGACTCTAAGTCACGGTGACAATGGCAGGGGGATGAAGTCACAACGTTAATCTTCTCTGTGCAACTCTAAAGAAGTGGAAACTTCCACTGAATGCCATGAAATCCTCTCCACAATGAAGTTGTTCAGACGTGCCAATCACAAGCTCACGACACGTACAGAAGTGAAATATCTTCTTGGAAGGAAGAACGCCTGGCATGGTGCTAATAAGAGGTTCTCTAGATGTTGAAACGTGTGCCTGTATGGGGTGGCTTCTCCAAGCACAAGTGCCAGCACACACCTGTAGGGCAGCAGGAGGCTGGGAGAGGGAGAGGTTGGGCTCCCTCCTCTCCCCAGCTTTGCAGGATGCTCCGTTCTGGAGCCTGCAGGGATGCGTGGGAAGATGGGTCCCTGCACCCATCCCCAGCTGGGCTGGCTCACAGTGGTTCCCCTTTACCCTTGGCCTATGGGCACACAATGGTTGCTGAAGCACCAGCCACTAGGGATCATCACACCTGCAGCTCAGGCCACACACCAGCCCTCCAGACTGCATCAGAGCTGGCTGCAATGCTGCATCAGGGCTGGCTGCAGAGCTGCATCAGGGCTGCAGCACTGCATGGGGGCTGGCTGTAGCACTGCACCAGGGCTGGCTGAAGGGTTGCATTGGGGCTGCATGGAATGACTGCAGAGCTGCATGGGGGCTGGCTGCAGCACTGCCTCAGGAATTACTGCAGAGTTGCATGGGGGCTGGCTGCAGGGCTGCGTGGGGGCCATCTGCAGGGCTGCATGGGGACTGGCTGCAGCACTGCATCAGGCATGGCTGCAGCACTGCATGGGGGCTGGCTGCAGCACTGCATCAGGAATGACTGCAGAGTTGCATGGGGCTGGCTGCAGGGCTGCCTTGGGGCTGCAGCACTGCACGGGGGCCATCTGCTAGGCTGCATGGGGGCTGGCTGCAGCACTGCATCAGGAATGACTGCAGGGCTGCATGGGGGCTGGCTGCAGCACTGCATGGGGGCTGGCTGCAGCATTGCATCAGGAATGACTGCAGAGCTGCATGGGGGCTGGCTGCAGCACTGCATCAGGAATGACTGCAGAGCTGCATGGGGGCTGGCTGCAGCACTGCATCAGGCATGGCTGCAGCACTGCATGGGGGCTGGCTGCAGCACTGCATCAGGAATGGCTGCAGCACTGCATTGGGGCTGGCTGCAGGGCTGCATCGAGGCAGGCTGCTGTTGCACTGGCTGCAGCTGCTGGATGCCCATGGCCTGCATCCGATTTCCTGGAGGGAACAGGGTGCTTTCTGCTTCCTGCCACACTTGTTAACCCCACCCTCGCACCCACACTCATCTCCGGCCTAAAAGTAAAGGAACAGTCACTGAAATTCCTTTTCCCAGCCACGGCATGTGAGAAACTTTCAAACTACAGAGGGCAGCTCCATCGTGGCTTCTGAGCTCTGGAGTGGCAGCACAGGGGGGGCTCTGGGTGGCACATCTGCATAACTGGAGGTCACAACCCGCTCCCCCCGTCCCCCACCCCAGGCCACCCCGTCCTCCCACTGACAAGCAGAAGAACCTGTGTTGGTGGCGCTCAGAGGGACAAGCTCAGACTCTCGGAGCGAAGGGAGGAGGCTGGGTGACAGCAGCATCCCAAAACGCCTCTCAGAGGTGGCGAGGAGCATCCCACTGGGAATAGCCACGTGGGGAAGGTCCCAAATGGATCTTTTCCTGGCACCTGCTGAAAGAAAAGCGGCGTCAACAACACCCGGGACTGTACAAACTGCTCAAGAAGCTGCTGCTTTGTTTTCTGCCTTCTTCTGAGCTCCTTGAGGGTTTGTTGGAGGGGAAGGGTGGGCTGGGCAAAGAACAGCCACCAAAGCGTGTCCTAGCACCCAGAGAGCTTCAGAGGGAAGCGGCTGATTTCATTAGCGTTGTAAACAAGGTGGGCTTTTTCAAAATATTTATTTCAGGAACCAAATGAAATGTTCCAGCTATTTGGGAATTCAATTCCCTCTTTCTGCGGGTGCTAGTCAGGGCTCCCAATGCATCAGTGCACGGCTTTAAAGGCATTTCTCCACTCTTTTGGATTAGTGACCCATTCTAACAGGTCTTCATTGACGGGGAGTGTGGGTCTCTCAAAGAGTCCATTGGATACAGCTTACAAAAGAGTTTAGCCGGAGATGAAGAGTTTACAAAAAGTTTGTAGGAAACCGTGGAGTCCTTTTAAAAGAGAATAAACTGCCACTGCTGTGTCTGGGTTGAGTTAATCTGATTAGGCCAAGCTCATCAACAGGCCCGCTGAAAAGAATGAGGCGGGGGGAAAAGCAAAGCTGTGGACGGGCCCAGGAAAAAAAAAACTAGGGACCTTTTTACCAGAGAAGTCAAACAAAACCTATTGTTGCAGAGCATGCTTGCCTACAGATGGCAAAATGACAAATCTTTTCAAAGGCAAAGCAAATATAATTGATGGCTTTTTTTTTTTTTCCTTTTTTTTTCCTTTTTTTTTGCAGGTATGGGAACAGAGACTTAATAAGATTAAGGAAAAACCAAAATGAAAGGGGCTGGGAAACACCACGGATACTTGTCCTGGTCGTTTGGATGGCGCAGGCCTGTGGAGTTTACCTGCTCTACGTTAAACCTTGAGGAAAAAAAGACCCTACAGTGCATCCTTTCTGCTCCTCCATCCCTTCAGAAGCGTTCCTGTATCATTCCCCCCATCCCCAATTAATATTTGTGCTCTGCCAAACTCTAGGAGATGGCAGCACCCAGCCAAGGAAAGGAGGAGGAGCCCGATGGGACAACCCACCTGCCCTGGGAGAGCTGGAGCCCTTGGGAGATGGTGCCATCCCTCCACCCCTAGCTCCTGCCCCACCACCTCCAGCCCTCCAGCCTTCCCCAGGCTGGGGAGCACTGCAGAATGCAGAATTCCTCCTCTTCCTCCTGCTCTGACTTGGCAGCCCCAGCCAGAGCAGAGGAAAACGATGCAAGACCCTGTCCCCATGGCATTCAGCAGCTCCCTTCTCCCTGGAGGAAGAGTGAACCAGCAAAAGGACAGGTTTTCAGGACCCTGCCCATGACCTTCTTTACCCAGCACGGGGCTACCATGAGCCTGTGATACCCCAGGACTCGGCAAGAGGCAGCAGAACCCTGGTGGGCTGGGTACCAGCGTGGTGCCACATCCCACATTCAACACCCGGACCTTCATCCCCTGCTGGGAGGGAAGGGACTGGGCAGGCTCAGGAGCCCCGAGGCAGAGAAAGGGGGTGATGGCATCATCACGCCCGCTCACGTTGGGATGTTTATTGTGGGCAAAATAAAAAGGCTAATTAAAAGTCCTGCTGGAAGGTTACATCACTGCCATTACCTTCTCAGGAGATATTTTAGGCTCTGTATTTAGAGCAGCTCGAGTTGGGCTTGGATTTAACATAGGCAGCTCCTTAGCCAGTATAATTAAGAACAGTATCAGTGGAAGGCATGTAAGGAGATTTTCTCCCCAAGGCCACCTAATACAGATGTAATTGACTCTATTTTCTGCTTTCTGCACACAGATTGCCGCAACTCAGCCCCTATTATCCGTCAACAAATGAACAGGATCCAGTGAAAGGGACCTCTTCAACCAGGACTGGTTTGAGAGAATGGGGCACTGGGCTGTGTTAAATCTGGACACAACGCGGCTTCGTTCCCTTCCTTTTTATCTCTGCCGCCTTTTCAAGATGTTTTCCAGTTAAGGGTAAGTCAGCAAATATGTGTTTGGGCAAAAGCGTTGGCACTTGCTAAAGAAGAGAACATCTGTCTCAATCAGCTGGTCTATTCTATCCCTGCAGCTCCACGGAGGCTCTCAGCGCTGAGAGACAAAACCAGGGCAACGTCTTCAGAAAGGTTTTTTTGTCTAGGCAGTTGCAATTTTCTTTTTTGCTAAAATTTCCAAGGGCGGGGCGGGAGGAAGGGAGGTGAGAAAAGAAATTAAAACCCATTTGCTTCGGAGCAAAAGAGCCCCAGGGGAAAAAAAAAAAACTAATAAAAAAAAAAAAAAAAAAACCAAAAAAACCCACCCCCAAAAAATTAATCTCCATTTCTAATGTGGCAAAATTCCTACCGCCTTACTGTCGCCTTGCCTTCCCACCACCCTGCTCCCCAGCCCTGAAAAGGGTGTCCTTAAGGGCAGGATGAATAGGAGGGTGATTTTCTGGGGGATATATCTTTTGGCTTTGGCTGGAAGAGCCCCTGACGTGCCCTCAGAGCCAAAGGATGCCTGGGGGGGGGGTATTTTTAAGTGGTGCCGAGGGTGAGGGTGCAGCCTGAGCGGTCAGCACGTGTCGGACACCAG
>VZTM01007488.1:276771-290330 GCA_013400555.1 Jacana jacana
CCGTCCCCGTTTCCCGCCATGCCCGCTGACACGGGCATGGAGAAACCCACCGCCTCGCCCATCGCCGGGGCGCCGGCCAGCGCCAGCCACACGCCGGATAAACCCCGGAGCGCCAGCGAGCACCGGAAGGTAAATGGAGGGTGCTGTCGGTCCGGGCGCAGCGACGGCGGCGCTGGATGGCGGCGAGCCCGCGGCCGTGCTGAGGTCGGTGTCGGGGCCGGGGTGGTGGTCGCTTAGGGCGGGGAGGGATGGGGACACGCACGCGTGGGATCGGGCCCGCCCGGGGCGATCTGACCGGCTCCGCTCTCCCCGCAGTCCTCTAAGCCCATCATGGAGAAACGGCGCCGGGCGCGGATCAACGAGAGCCTAGGGCAGCTGAAGACCCTCATCCTGGATGCGCTGAAGAAGGATGTAAGTAGGGCTGGAGGGGAGGTGGGAAGGTGACACGGGGGACACCGACTTGGATGGGGCAGCCCTGACGGCGCCGTTCTCCTCCCGCAGAGCTCCCGGCACTCCAAACTGGAGAAGGCGGACATCCTGGAGATGACCGTCAAGCACCTGCGAAACCTGCAGCGGGCGCAGATGACGGGTAAGCAAGTCCTGTCCACCCCCTGGGGAGGAAGAGGAGGAAGAAGAGGGGAGGGGTGGAGGCTCCGGGATTGGGGACAGGGGGCTTTGGGGACAAGGGACTGAGCCTGGGTTGGACGGGGCTTTGAGCAACCTGGTCTGGTGGGAAGTGTCCCTGCCCAGGGCATGGAGGGGTTGGATCTAGATGGTTTTTAAGGTCCTTTCCAATCTAAACCAGTCTGGGATTGTATGACTATGGGGGGGGTCCTGCCCTGCTCACCCGCTGCCCCCTCTGTCCCTCCAGCTGCGCTTAGCGCCGACCCCACCGTCCTCGGCAAGTACCGGGCAGGATTCAACGAGTGCATGAACGAGGTGACACGGTTCCTCTCCACCTGCGAAGGGGTGAACACTGACGTCCGTACCCGCCTCCTCAGCCACCTCTCGGCTTGCTTGGGCCAGATCGTGGCCATGAACTACCCACCGCCACCACCACCGCCGCCGCCGCCGTCCGGCCAGCCCGCACATCTGGCACAGCAGCCTCTGCACGTCCAGCTGCCCCCTTCAGCAGCCTCAGCCGTGCCCGTGCCCTGCAAACTGAACCCCGCCGAAGCCCTGTCCCCCAAAGTCTACGGCGGCTTCCAGCTCGTCCCTGCTACCGACGGCCAGTTTGCTTTCCTCATCCCCAACCCAGCCTTCCCTCCCAGTTCCGGACCAGTTATTCCCCTCTATGCCAATGCCAACGTCCCCGTGTCGGCAGGCAACGGCTCGGGGAACGCCGCCACCGCCGCCGCCACCCCCTCGGCATCCCCGGTGCAAGGGTTGACATCATTTGGGGGCAGCATTGTTCCAGCGTCCCAGGCGGGAAGTCCCATCGGAGAGCGCAGTGAATCGGTGTGGAGGCCTTGGTGACTTGCCTAAAATGCTTCCTTCCCCCCCCACCCCCCCCATGTTCCCTCTCCCCTCCCCAAAAAAAAGCCCCCTCTTCTTTTGGCTCCGTTGTATGGAGCCCTGTTATGTTTGGGGTGGGTTGTCTTGGTTTTTTTTAAGCAGATTTAAACAGAAAGGAAAAAAAGGACCTCGCTATGAACGTGCTATTTATTATTTTCAGAGGTTGGGATCTCGACTTGTATTTTTACTCCTCTAAAATGCCTTTATTTGAGATACTTTTTTTAAGGAAAAAAAATAAATAAATAAATGAGAAATAGTTTTGTAACAAATATTCAAAAAGTATAATGCCAAAGTTGTTTGTATCCCGTTTGTCTGTGTGTGTGTGTGTGCCTGTGTTGAAGAATTCTGAAAAGAAAAAAAGGAAAAAAGTAAAAAAAAAAATAATTACAGGTGTTTTAAATAAATAAACTCTTTGAAATAGAGTTATTTTTTTCCCACCCCTTCCTTTTCATTTTGCTGGGTTGAGTGGGCAGGGACAAGCTCATCCCCTGTGTGCAGCCCCCTCAAAAAAAAAAGAAAGAAAGTAGGAGTGAACTTTATGGCCTTAAATAAGCTGTTGGAAGGGATTCCTGTGAAAAATAGTTGGGGGTGGTGGTGAGGGGTGGGAGGTAATGAGGTTGAGGGGGGGGTTCTGGCGGTGTTAAATATCTCCTGAGGGCTTTGCAAGTGTCGTGTTCCAAGGGGGAAGGAAAATATTGTTAAAATATCTGCTCCCAGAACGTGAGGAGCTGTGTGCTACCTGCTCAGAGGACTGAAAGGAGGCTGCTCTGCTCTTCACCTTTCATTCCTTGCCACCTCACCAGAGGGGTTTTTGTGTTGGGGGTGGCGGTGCTGCGCCCAAAAGTTACTATCTCGGCCTACAAAAGAGGCAAGAGAGTCTGTCCCTATTGTGAGGAGGGTAATTAGAAGGTATAAAGGGTCTCATCGAGTATGCAGCGGGCTCTTTGGGAAGTTGGGAACCCTATTGAAACGCCTGGGAACTGGGAGCTGAGGGTTAATGTGTGTCTTTTTTTTTCTCGCCACTCTCATTGACAGGGCCAGATAGACTCTGATACTCAATGCTGTTGTAAATTCAATTGCCTGGCCTCACAATGCCTACCTCATAAAAGAGAATAACTCGGGGTTGTGGCTTTCTCTTTTTTTTTTTTCCTTCCAGTAAGCAAGGGAACTGAGGAAAAGACAGTTTTGCCACCCATTCTGACTCACCCCCAGTACTTGAATCCTGGCCAAGTGGAAGCAATGGCAGCCTCACACACACAGAATTAACCACTTCCAATTGTCACCAATTAATAAGGCCGTGGTGTGGAGAAAGACCATTAAAGAGTGAATGCAGGGTATGGAAGGGAAAGCTTTGTGTGCTTTGCTCCAAATTTATGAGGTGGGGCTCTCCTGTAATCTTGGAGAGTGAAGCCAACAGAGGACATACATGCGTGCGTGCCAAACCCACGGCCAGAGGCAAAACCCATCTTGGCTGGGCTTCCTCCAGCCCCTGGGATCCCCGTAGGCAAAGCCCATTCTCCTTCCCTCCTCCTCCTCCTCTTTGAGACTTGGGGTTTTTCCTGCCAAGGTGGGCTGGGTGGCGGTGGGACCGGCAGCATTTCACAGCTCAGAGACTGGCTTGATGTTTGCAGAACATCCCATTAATACAACGAGCCTAGGGATTTATTCTGATTATTATTACTTTCGAATGGAAATGCCACTTCATCTTTCAAGGTCTAGTTCTGGCAGCAGGCAGGTTCTGTGAGAAGGTGGCATTGTGTATGTGTGTGTTGGGGGGGAGGCAGGGATGTATAATTTTCCGCTTCCAAAGGCCTTTTTTACACCTTCCTGAGGTTGGGACCAAGGTTAGATCCAGGCACACAGGCTGCTCGGAGCCTGGTACCGATCCAGTCCAGCAATTCCTCTGCACCAGAGCGTGGGCAAATCGATCAGTGCTGAAAGTCCTCCATGGCAGCACCAGAGCTCGGTATCCATTTGAATCAGGAGGTTCCCAGGAGGTTTCGTTATGCAATCACAGACATAAAATCATGTTACAGCAATTCTCTTCCATCCCCCACAGCCAGTCACTACCCCTCCTCTTCTGTCTGAAGAAGGCTTGGAAGAGCAGATGAAAGCCTGCCTGTCGCCTGCCTGTAACCGTATACACCCCCCGCTCCCCCCCGGGGCCGCACCGTGTCTCCGGACGTGTCCCTCACGGACCAGTCCCCTCCAGACCTCCCATAGACTCAGCAAATCTCTTTTCTTGACGAGGCACCCGGGTGAAAAGCGAGCCTTGCCGAGCTCTATGCTGCCGAGTTCAGGCACAGAAGAGAAAAAAAACAAAACCAAAACCCCAAAAACTAAAAAACAACTCCCCAAAACCCAACCAACCCACCCTACTTTCTTTCCTGAGGAGGTTTTTGAATGATGGCAGCAGCGCAAACATGACACACGCCACGGCGTTCCTCCGGGACGCTCATCTCCCAGCGCGAGGGAAGCAGTCAGTCACCGCTCTGCCTCTTCACTGGGACCCTCAGATGGAAGCACGGATGCCGCCGTCGCCTCATCCTCCCTATAAACACAGCAGAGCCCCAGCACACGATTTTCACATCCCACACAGCCACCTGCTCTCTTTTGCGCCTTGGGAAAGTCATAGACTTCGCTGTGCCAAGGTCTGGTGGTCCAGAAGCTGGGCATGAGGCGCCCAGCACCAACAAACTTGTGTGCCAGAAGCTCAAAATCCTTCTGCAGCAAGGTTGGGTTAGATGATCCTCGAGGTCTTTTCCATCCTAAATGATTCTATGATTCCAAGGGGCGTTGCTGCCCCTTAACTCCAGCAGACCCCGTCGAGGACATACAATTCAGGTTCTACCTGGCTCTGCAGGGCTACTCCTCTACGACTCGGGGCAGGGAGAAGGGGGGAGCTGCCACGCTCCTTCAAGGCTTTCTGTAGAGATTGTGCTAAATTTGGTCTTATCCCTTTAAAGGTGCAGTAAAAGAGCAAAGTGTGCCGCTGCTGAGAGGTAAAAGTCCAAAGGGATGGACGCGGTGCCAAAGCGATAATGGTTAGGCTGAGCACAGGCAGCCAGAAGTCCATGGGTATACTGGGCACGGGCTGGGTGTGGTGGTGAAGAGAGTGGTGGAACCCATCTGGCCCGTGATGCCTCCTTCAGCTGAACTTAACTGCAGGAGCTCTACCCTGTTCCAAAGGAGAAGACACAGGGGTAGCTGTTAACAGGCCGTTTCCAGAGCTGGCAGAAGGTTAACTGGAGCAGGGAATTTACTTCCAGCCCCCAAGCTCAGTGAAATACTTAGTGGTAGTTCAGCTATGCCTGCACAGCACTGTGGCCCCAATGGGCACCCCTGTTTAGTGCAAGGAAAGAGTCTCCTGTGAGGTCCTGGGCAAGAAGCAAAGTCCTTTTCATCATCTGGGCTGGCCCAGTTGAGCAGGCAAAGAACCATCTAGGAAAAAAGCACCCGAGGTTTCATGGAATCAGGGAATTGTCAGAGTTGGAAGGGACCTCTAGAGATCATCCAGTCCGAGTCCCTACTAAAGCAGGGTTGCCCAGAGCACATCCCTCAGGACCTCATCCAGTGGGGGCTTGAAGGTCTCCAGAGAAGGGGACTCCACACCCTCCCTGGGCAGCCTCTGCCAGGGCTCTGCCATCCTCACCCTAAAGAAGTTTTTCCTCGTATTCAAATGGAACTTCCTGTCTTCCAGCTTGTGCCCATTGCCCCTTGCCTGTCACTGGGAACCCCTAAAGAGAGTCTGGCTCCATCCTCCTTCAACCCACCCTTTAGGTACGTGTGAGCATGAATAAGGTCTCCCCAGCTGCAGACTTTTTCCCTTGCCATCTTCCCACTGCCTTTGCACTCTCCTGCTTAGGGGTTTTGCAGAGGGGAAATTTTCTGGGCTTACCCTCCTGCCTGCACCCTGCTCCCAGCCTCAGGCTGCTTTTTCCTTGCCCTCCATCTCCTCCAACTTCAGCTACATCCCCTTCTCTGCTGCTGCTTGGCTGGTCCCCTTCTCTTCCCTCATGCAGCTCAGGGGAAGCCAAGGGGGAAACCAAGGTCCTGGGGGTTCAGGAGCTTCTCACCCCCCAATAATGTCTCCAACACCCCCGACCTGAGGTGACCAAGGCGGGCAGGCTGGCACCCACTGCCTCGTCCTCTCGGGTCGTGCATCCCAGAGAGTGGCTGGGGAAGAGGGAGCGGTTCCTCCAGCTCAATGGATGCAGCCAGATTTACTCAGGCTGTTAAGTTGATTAATTGAAATGAAGTTCCTCCAGAGAATCGGCGTGTTCTTTGAGGTCAGGGTCACAACACTGAGACGCTTAATCAGATCTTTCCATTTAGGCCCTCTTAGGCAGGCTGGAATGCAGGCTCTTTCAAAGCAAGGCAGTTGGCGCCAAATTTCTGCTCTGCTATCTTGCCTCTTCCATTACATTTAACCAGCACATCCATCATTATGAAATAAAACCCAACGCTACAAATCCAGCTCAGGTGATCTTTCCGCAACCGAAGCTGAAAAAAAACAAAAACCAAACCAACCAAACCCAAAACCCCAAACAAAAAAAAAACCCCAACCACACAACTCCAGCCAAGCTTGATATTGCTGTTGTTTTTAAAAAGCGACGCAAAAACGGCGGGGAAAGGGTAACTGTCACTCTGAGCCCGTCCTTTCGGAGGCAGGGGACAGATGTTTCTGTGTGGATAACAAATTCCTTTATCTGAGTGAAGCATTTCTCTGGGGAAGGTGGAGGAGGTGATTATAAGGTTACCCCCAACTATTGTTAAGAAAAAAAAAAGGGTTTTTCACTGCAATTCAAGAGCCCATCATATTACCTGGAGATAAATCACCCCTGTGTGGCTGCAGAACAGCTTTGATGCAACGGATCTGGATCCCATGCCCACTAAAAGCTCTGAAAGCTTCTCCATTCTGTGACTGATGGGCCAGAAGTTTGTGTACCCAATTAGCCCGTGACACTTCTGGGGACCTTCTTCTGCTCCTCCCTCACTCCCTGTCAGCAGAAGGACGTTTCTACCATCTTGAATGCATTGATTGAAAAGAATGGAATTGCCCCTTTATTCTATCAGGTAATATGGGGCCAATATCTCTGTTTTGCTGTACGGTGAGATGCTTAGAATTTCAGAGGCAGGATGAGAAGGACATTACATGTGCAGCCCATCTTCAGGCAGAGCTGCATAAGCAATTAAAGAACTCCCCCCACACACCCCTAGATCTTGGTTGGGGTGGGGGACTCCCCTAAAAACCTCCCAGCCCTTTCCCATCTACTACCCCAAAGGCCAAGAAAAGAGGCCACAACGTGTCTGTATCACAGACATTGATGAGATGTGGATGCACATCCATCACACCCAGGCTCTGCAAAAGCTGGCAGGGCTTTAAGGAAGTCTGGTCTTCAGGAACTGCTGAGTTTTGCTCTTGAAAACCCAACCTCTTTAAGGCACCTCAAACTGAAGAGCAACATAAAAAACATCAGTCCTTATTAAGGTACCAGTCCTTTGTGAAAGTTTTTAAAGCCCTGGGAGGTGGTTTATCAGCCTTAGTTTTGAGCAAGTCCACTCCCACTGGGCTCCTCCAGCAGTTGGAGACACCCCCCTTTGCCAGGCGGGGCTGCCCCACTGGGCTGGCCACAAACTGGGCAAAAACCCTGGCTCCTCCACTTGAGTTTCAGCTGGAAAAGGCAACCTTACACCCTTTTAAGTCACCTAAAGAGATGTGGAGTATGCAGGAACTCATTCTACAGGAACTTTCTCCCAACAACTGCCCTCTTTGTACTTCTTGTGGAGTAAAAATTTCGACTGTGCGTCCCCAGTTTATTCCTTACTGCAAACCAGTCACCAGACAACTGGCATCTGTCTTTGCTCTTGTTTTTATTCTCTGATTTGCTGGCAGGCAGCTCTGGGATGAGCCATCCTTTCTGTCACAACCTGGGCCTTTCTGGCACACCTGGAGGTACCCGGGGTCCGTGCGGGGACGAGCAGCTTTTTCTCTCTGCCTCTGTGAACGGCACAACTTTTCTGAGGCAAATATTTGTAAACAGCCTGGTTTTCAAAGAAGAGGAAGATTTCAAGGCCAAATCGTAAAAATAGACTGCAGCAGATGGGCAGAAGGCAGGAGAATCCACAAAGGTTTAACAAAGGCTTAAATCAGGGGCTCTGAGCACCCCATGGGTTTTGGGAGGGGGGTTGCCAGCTTTTGGGTGCTAAACCAGCCGAACAAACCCTGAGAGCAGAGGCTCTGCCACCCATTCCCCCCGCCTTATGGAGAGACAGGGGCAGGTGAGGAACTCCAGAGCGGCGTGGGTGGGATGGTGTGAAGGCAAAAAGCTTTCCCCAGACATCTAAAATCAATTAGCAGCATTTAGAAGCTATATTTAACTCCGTTTCTGAAAGCAGGCAGGCAGATCTTGGTTTATAGTTTTCTCATTAAGGCTGTTTACATGTCTAGAGATTTTGTTCTTACACCACCCCTCCACCCCACACCCCCCCACACTCTCCCCCCAAATCTGGAGAAGACAAAACAAGGATGAAATACTCTGCTCACAAAGGGGCAATTGCTAGAGCACAGATTTTCTTTGGTCAGACAAAGGAGCATCAGTTTGGGGAGAGCGGGTCAGATTCTGATCTTGTGGTCGATATAATTGAGTTTAGGTCCTGCCCCCTTGTATAGGAGGAAAATTATACCAGAAGTTCCACCTCCTCTTTGAGAATGATAAAATAAAGCCCTGACCTGCTGTGACGTGCTGTATGTATCACAGCATCCTTTTTATTCCCCTTCCATTTCCCCCACAACCTTCTCCCCTCACTGCTCCTCGCACGCCACGTGCTGGGGTTTGGTACTGCACTGGTGCCACATACCATGTGAGGGAGATTGAGCTGCTTGGGTTCTGTAGGGGTTCCCCTCTCATCATAGGGCCAGGGGCAAGCAATGAAGCAGCAAGAAGGTGGAACAAGTCCAGACACTGATGGCGAGGGCAGTGACCTGTCTTATTGCTGCTCTTACCAGCGTGTGGGATGTGAGCATCCACTCAAACCTCCAGTCAAGGAGTGGGACCCTGCTCTGCAAGACACCGACACCTGAGGAAATCAGAGAGGATGTGGAGAACAGCCAATGGCCACAGCCAGCAAGTCATTTTTGAGGGTATTTTGCTCTGTGAACACAGCTTTTCCCACTCATTACCTATGAATTATCTATCCATCACAGCCAACCATCAAAACCTTCACCGCTTTTTTTGGAGTAACAGCTTTGGAAAGACAACAGTGCAGAGCTGTACGTGGGAGCTACGGGATGACACAAGCTGCTATTTAGGATCCAAACAGACTAAGACAGGTCTGTTGCCTGGTTATTTTTAGTGGGGACCAAAGTGCAGTGACCTGGCTGGGAGGAGGGTAAATTCAACCACCTTTGGAGCAACTCAACTTGATTGGAAAGAGCAAGCTGTTAGAGACAGTCCTGGCTGGTACTTCTTTCACCTACCAATGTGACCTGTGTGACAGACCTCGCTGTCTTTTCTTCCTCCTGCCAAAGTGGACCATCCTTCAGTTCCAGCACGTTTACACGTCTTGAAGTGCCCTGGCCCCTGGCTAGAGGAGAACTGGAGCTGACTCTGCCCCTTGTACACAAGTGACGCTGGATACACGCAAGGTCAACCCACTAAGAAAAGAGACAGTGACACCCTTTCCGAGCTTTTTCCTCTTTCCCATTGCCATTCACTTGCTACTGTTCAACCAGCTGACAACATCTGTTAAGGCAAGGCAAGGTAACGGAGCCTTGCTGAAAACAGAGGTCTGCTCTCAGGGGAATGTGACTTAGTCCCACAGCTGTGGCTCTTGCTTACATCCTGCAAGCCAAGGAGGGTCCTTAATTAAAAATAAGTGGCCCAGAAAACACATGAGCAGATTTGCTGCTGGAATTTCTTCCTCTATATGTGGCCTTTTGGGGGGTAGGACTTCAAGTGGCTCAGTCCTGAGGGGAAAACAAAGGACTACTGAATGCATGGTGCAGCTGTGGTGTGGACACACAACGGGCTATTGGCAGCCAGCACGCAGTGGAACGGCAGCTGGTCCCCACGTTCCTGTACCTGCCTGTGCTGAAGCATCTCCTCTCAGGAGGTGGGTGCACATCCCATGGGAATGCCCAGGGCTTGGCTTTGCTCCGACTAGCAGTAGTGCAGCAGGTTTAGGACAAGAGGAAACAGCCTGAAGTTGAGCCAGAGGAGGTTTAGATTGGATATTAGGGAAAATTTCTACACCTAAAGGGTTATAAAGCATTGGAACAGGCTGCCCAGGGAGGGAGTGGAATCATCATCCCTTGAGGTATCTAGAAGATGGGTAGACGTGATACTGAGGACATGGTTTAGTGCTGGTTTTGTCCATGTTAGGTGGATGGTTGGACTCAATGATCTGAAAAGTCCCTTCCAACCTCGACAGTTCTATGATTCTAAGTCCAGGATCCCGGCTGAATCTTCACTGGTTGAAACCCAAGCTGTTGTGCCTGTACTGTTTACATCCGAGCTAACAGACTAAATATTTGTCCCCAAATATTTAGGTGCTACACACTGTGGAGGTCTTTCTGGTTCAGGTTGGAAGGGACCTTTAAGTGCTGCATGAAAGAAGCAGCTGCTGAAGACTGGGTGGATGCCTCACCTTCTGCAGCAGAAGGTTACATATCCATTCTCTGTGTCCCGGGGGAATGTCTCCCTGCAAAGCTGTGTTAATTTGAGGAGAAAGCGTAAGGTTTGCAGCGCGGTGGCTGAAATCAATGCAGAAACCAGGTCGTGTGTCCCCCCCTCACTGTCTCAGAGACAAGGAACCACGTCCCCTTTGCCGGGGGTGCCAGCTTTGCTTTGCGAGGACACGCAAAGGGCTGCTCCGGGAAGGCGACGAGGGATCCCTGCCAGGCTGAAATGACTGCGGATTAGCGAGCGCCCGCCTCGCCGTGTCCCTGCAGCGACTTGAAAGGCACGGGTTCCCACTGGCTAAGCGAGCACTTCCATGGCACAGGCAGAGGGATTTCCCACCCAACCTGGATTTAGCACGTTAAGCCCGGTGTGCCACTCTCAGAGCGTCGGGGGAGACGGCCCTGCTCCTGCCGGGGGTCCAGCACTGATTTATAGTTTACAGCCAGGAGGCTGCCGTAGCGATGGCTTTCGGAATGAATGGCTCCTCACAGGCCTGGAGGAGGTAAGAACATCACCCAGGGCAGCGCAGAGCAGGGCACCCTCCTCTCCGTGTCCTGCAGCAGGAGTTGAGACCCCTCAAAAGGGAGGAAACAGCATGGAATAAGGTGACCCATTTCCCAGCCCCTCTGTATTTCTTTATCTGTCCATTCCTCTGTTTACCCAGCAGGATACACATCCAACTGTATTTATGTATCTAATAGATATACTAAAACTAATAACACATGGGATTGGTTAAAATCTCAGCCTTATTCAGTGTTGTTCAGCAGTTTTTGACCAGTGTGTTTGGAAAAGTATCAAGTACCTTCTTCTTCCTCCCTTCCACCTCACTGGAAATCCACGAATCCAAATTTGGTCGCTTTCAAAATGAAGCAGATCAAAGCCTCGGCGAATGTTATTTTTAAGCAGAGAAATATAAAGGCAGTTGTGGATTCAGTTCTGCATTTGCTGGGTTTCCACTTCTCCCCAGCCAAAATGAAGTTGTTATGATTGAGTTGCGAGCGTAAACCTCGCTAATTACAGTCCAAACAACCCTTTGGGTCTCTCTTCACCAGGAAATCAAAACACGAGGGTTGTGGGGGATGGAGGAAGCTATTTTTATGCTTTGCTTTTAATATCTCTTAGATACACAGTGCTATAAGCTGATCCTTATGCTCAAAAACTAAGGTATGCTTGGCTTCCACAGGTATCTCCGTGGTCCAGTCCCATTTCTGGGGTCACCAAAAAAATCCAGATATAGGTATCACTGCTGTATTGTACCCAAGCAGGGATGCAGGGATACCTCCCAGGTAAATGTAAGAGCCTGGTACATGTGAGTGCAAAAATTCTATTTGCTTTAGCAAGAATCAAGCCCCAGCCCAGGGCTGTTACTGTTATAAAAAGGACAGAAAAGTTTGCAGGGGACCTGAGATCAAACTTTTCCTGAGCCAAATTGACTCCAGGCCATGAGTTTGCTAGTGTCCATGCGTCCTTGGAGGACAGAATTTCTACCCCAGAGGACAGGTGGCTTTTCTACCCCACTTCAGATGTCATTTTAATTCTCAATCTGAACAGAGAGATTTTTCAAAGGTCACAGAATCACAGCATGATACAGGGTTGGAAGGGACC
Source organism: Jacana jacana (assembly GCA_013400555.1). NCBI lineage: Eukaryota > Metazoa > Chordata > Aves > Charadriiformes > Jacanidae > Jacana > Jacana jacana. The sequence continues at coordinate 288,576 of VZTM01007488.1, forward strand.
TCTGGAGATCATCTAGTCCAACCTCCCCTGCCACAGCAGGGCCACCCAGAGCAGGTTGCACGGGAACGTGTCCAGGCAGGTTTGGAATGTCTCCAGAGGTGGAGGCCCTTGCAAAGAAAAAAGTTGCCAAAAATAAAAAGTTGCAAAAAACCACTGGTCTGGAAACAATCTTTTTGTCTAAGATCTGTCATAGTATCCCATCTCAGCATTAAAGCGTTCACGTGAAATAGTATTTATAGTATATATATATATAAGGAAAAAACCAACACCTTAAACCAACTCATTTAACGAAGCCACCATATTTTTGTACCACTTGAGAATTTAACTGAGGACACTGACTTGTGACAGATTCATTCCCACCTTGTGGCTCTGTTTTGGGTGCAGCTGCTCTCTGAGGTGACTGCCCTCCTAACGCCCACCCAGCCCCGAAACAGGCACCTCTTTGGGATCACATTTCACCGAAGGCCCGACTCAGAGTTTATCAAGATGAACTGGAGCCTTTCCATTCCACTGATTTCTACAGCCACTGAGCTACTCCGTGAAATCCATTAGGTGGTAACTCAAACTTTCACTCAGAACTCAGCCCAACTTCCTTTTGACCAACAACCGTGGGTCATTCTCCACTTATCGTTTCCCTTTTCCACACAGTTCTTCGCAAAGGAGGATTTGGGCTGGTTCTTATGGAAAATAATAATGCAAGAAGCCAAATAAATGAGAGAGCTCTTTTTGAGCTCTCACAGTCTGTGCAAAAAATTTGCTAAGCCACTGCATCTTGGGGCTTTCTAATGAGAGGGCTTCAGAGGTCTGCTCCTCTGCAGCGAGCCTCTTGCCATACTCGGTTTCTTTGTCAACCTGCTGCCTCAAATTCCTTCAGAAGAGTTAGGACAGAAATGGATATAGCCTGGTTTTATTTGCTGACCCTCCAGGATTTGCCTGAGCGAGGTCCATCGGCCTCCGCCCCCTTCCACTGTCAGATCCTATCTCTGCGGTTAACAGGGATGCAGAAGAGCGGCGAGGGCCCGAGACGAGCTGAAAAATGATTTGTTCGAACCATCTCATAATATATGGATGATGGAAGTCTCCCACTGATGACCTGTCAGGCAGCACTCCGGCACTGGGTGCTGGATGGGATGACACATTCACAGATAACAAACTTTGCTGTCAATCACTCCCGTTGTTAGACGTGGACTTGACGTGACAGCTATGGCTAACAACAGTTTTGATTGACGCCTATACCAATTGCAGAATATGGAATGTGAACAGAAACAGGCCTCGTCTCCAACTGGACACAGCCCTTGTGCATTTTAAAACCCAGGGTGAAAAAAGCAAGCAAGTTTTGAGGTGCTGTGGGCAGAGCACCTCGCCGTAACGCTGTGCTGGCATTCACTTTGATTACCTGTTGGGGAGCATTACGCTCCTTGCTTTCCGTCAGGGCTGTTTTCATCACAGCTGCTTAATAGGATCCTGATGGAAAGTCCAAGAGCACTAGGTCGTAGGCAGGCGAGCACCAGCCCCACGCCGTTGCGAGAGAGCCCTGTGCTGACACCGCAGGCTGCTGCAATACACAGGGTTCCTCGTGTCAGTCACCCGATAATGAGCTGTCTCCTAATCTCACCGCTCGGCCCCGGGACTGGCTGCTTCCTCGAAAACTGGAGCAGCCATGGCTCTCCACCCTGGAGGGCAGGGGACCCTCCTGGTGTCCTCCGCTGCCCCACTTGGTTTTGCATGTGGTGGCAGTGCTGCCCTCTTCCCCCT
>VZTM01007488.1:290864-305705 GCA_013400555.1 Jacana jacana
AGCAGGGCCACCCAGAGCAGGTTGCACGGGAACGTGTCCAGGCAGGTTTGGAATGTCTCCAGAGGTGGAGGCCCTTGCAAAGAAAAAAGTTGCCAAAAATAAAAAGTTGCAAAAAACCACTGGTCTGGAAACAATCTTTTTGTCTAAGATCTGTCATAGTATCCCATCTCAGCATTAAAGCGTTCACGTGAAATAGTATTTATAGTATATATATATATAAGGAAAAAACCAACACCTTAAACCAACTCATTTAACGAAGCCACCATATTTTTGTACCACTTGAGAATTTAACTGAGGACACTGACTTGTGACAGATTCATTCCCACCTTGTGGCTCTGTTTTGGGTGCAGCTGCTCTCTGAGGTGACTGCCCTCCTAACGCCCACCCAGCCCCGAAACAGGCACCTCTTTGGGATCACATTTCACCGAAGGCCCGACTCAGAGTTTATCAAGATGAACTGGAGCCTTTCCATTCCACTGATTTCTACAGCCACTGAGCTACTCCGTGAAATCCATTAGGTGGTAACTCAAACTTTCACTCAGAACTCAGCCCAACTTCCTTTTGACCAACAACCGTGGGTCATTCTCCACTTATCGTTTCCCTTTTCCACACAGTTCTTCGCAAAGGAGGATTTGGGCTGGTTCTTATGGAAAATAATAATGCAAGAAGCCAAATAAATGAGAGAGCTCTTTTTGAGCTCTCACAGTCTGTGCAAAAAATTTGCTAAGCCACTGCATCTTGGGGCTTTCTAATGAGAGGGCTTCAGAGGTCTGCTCCTCTGCAGTGAGCCTCTTGCCATACTCGGTTTCTTTGTCAACCTGCTGCCTCAAATTCCTTCAGAAGAGTTAGGACAGAAATGGATATAGCCTGGTTTTATTTGCTGACCCTCCAGGATTTGCCTGAGCGAGGTCCATCGGCCTCCGCCCCCTTCCACTGTCAGATCCTATCTCTGCGGTTAACAGGGATGCAGAAGAGCGGCGAGGGCCCGAGACGAGCTGAAAAATGATTTGTTCGAACCATCTCATAATATATGGATGATGGAAGTCTCCCACTGATGACCTGTCAGGCAGCACTCCGGCACTGGGTGCTGGATGGGATGACACATTCACAGATAACAAACTTTGCTGTCAATCACTCCCGTTGTTAGACGTGGACTTGACGTGACAGCTATGGCTAACAACAGTTTTGATTGACGCCTATACCAATTGCAGAATATGGAATGTGAACAGAAACAGGCCTCGTCTCCAACTGGACACAGCCCTTGTGCATTTTAAAACCCAGGGTGAAAAAAGCAAGCAAGTTTTGAGGTGCTGTGGGCAGAGCACCTCGCCGTAACGCTGTGCTGGCAGTCACTTTGATTACCTGTTGGGGAGCATTACGCTCCTTGCTTTCCGTCAGGGCTGTTTTCATCACAGCTGCTTAATAGGATCCTGATGGAAAGTCCAAGAGCACTAGGTCGTAGGCAGGCGAGCACCAGCCCCACGCCGTTGCGAGAGAGCCCTGTGCTGACACCGCAGGCTGCTGCAATACACAGGGTTCCTCGTGTCAGTCACCCGATAATGAGCTGTCTCCTAATCTCACCGCTCGGCCCCGGGACTGGCTGCTTCCTCGAAAACTGGAGCAGCCATGGCTCTCCACCCTGGAGGGCAGGGGACCCTCCTGGTGTCCTCCGCTGCCCCACTTGGTTTTGCATGTGGTGGCAGTGCTGCCCTCTTCCCCCTCCTGCTTTACACCCCTAAACCTCCCAGCAGGTTTATAGAATCATAGAATTGTCTAGGTTGGAAGGGACCTTTAAGCCCATCTTTTCTAACAGATAAAAAGAACCACCACTAAACCATGGCTCTAAGCACTATGTCAACCCAACTTTTAAACCCCTCCAGGGATGGTGCTTTAACCACTGCCCTGGGCAGCCCATTCCAAGGCTTAATAACCCTTCCAGTGTAAAAATTCTTCCTAATATCCAATCTGGACCTCCCCTGGTGCACCTTGAGGCCATTTCCTCTTGTCCCATCGCCCGTAACTTGGGAGAAGAGAGGGATCCCCCCTTGGCTATACCCTCCTCTCAGCAAGTTGGAGAGAGCGAGAAGGTCTCCCCTCAGCCCCCTTTTCTCCAGGTTGAACACCTCCATCTCCCTCAGCCACTCCTCATAATACTTATTCTCCAGACCCCTCACCAGCTTCTCTGGACACGCTCCAGCACCTCAATGTCTTTTTTTTTTTCCATGGTAAGAGGCTTGAAACTGGACACAGCACTCGAAGTAGGGCCTCACCAGTGCCCAGCACTGGGGGATGATCACCTCCCAAGAAGGGCTTCACTGCTTAGGGACAGTTGTATGGTCAGGGGTCCCCAGTTTGGAGAGCCCATAATTCTCTAGAGGAATAGATGCTGCTGCCCCACTCTGGCACCGGAGCTGGGACACGAGAAAACGCAGCTGAGGAATTCCCTTCAAAGCTCCAGCTTAAAGTGGGGAACAGAAGGCCAGAAAGGATGGAGGGGGGGCAGCCAATTAAGGCAACTTCTGCAGGTTTTGCTGGCAATACCCCAACGGCTCACCCTCGCCTGGCTGCCACTTCTACAAGTCCTGCTTGGAGAGTGCATTTCTCCAAGCTTGCAGGGCTTGCTCTACGCTTCTCTGCTCTCGTCCTCTCCTCTCCTCTCTGAACCCTGCTCAGTTATTTTAGGCGAGTGACGGAATCCAGACAGGTCTGTCTCCCGGGAGGGGAGCAGGAGGGGCGGTGGAGCGAGGCAAAGGAGGGGGAAGTCAGCTGGTGAATCAACAGCAGGCCAAGGCATGCTCTGGGACGTGGCTTCGGGGAAGTTATTCATCTTGTAATTCACCCTTGGGTTCTCTTGGCCTCATTTTCCCATCGCCGGCTCTATTATTTCAGTCATTGTGAAGGTATCCTGTCGGAGCTGTCAGGCGGGGAGTGGCCCACCTCCCCGCTGACAGAGGGCAGAAGGCATGGGAAAGTGTCAGCCTGCCAAGACTGCGGCACTCGGAGCGGAGGCTGCTCGCCCTCGCGCTGGAAACTTGCCGGTGGCAGATTGTTAATGTCATTACACACACTTAACACGGGAGCAGCAGGTTTCGCCTATCAACCTGCTGCAGGGAGGAGAGCGGGGAGGGAAGGAGGGAGGGAAAGGAAGGAGGCAGGGAGGTGGGAGCCTGGAGAGGAAAGGCAGCAGAGAGAGTCGCTCCGCTCGGGAGTCTGCAGGCATGGAGCTCACAGACGTGCACCCCTTCTTGTCTTCTGCTGGGGAGTTTAACAGCATCCACCCAGACCCTGCACGGAGGCAGCTGGGGCAGAAACACTTTAGAAATAGAATCATAGAATGGTTTGGAAGGGACCTTAGACATCATCCAGCCCCAACCCCTGCCTGGGGCAGGGACACCTCCCACCACACCAGGTTGCTCCAAGCCACGTCCAACCTGGCATTGGACCCCCTCCAGGGATGGGGCAGCCACAACTTCTCTGGGTAACATGGGCCAGGCTCTCACCACCCTCAGAGTGAAAAGTTTCTTCTTAATATCTAATCTAAATCCACCCTCTTCCAGTTTGAAGCCATTGCCACTTATCCTATCACTACATGCTCTTGTAAAAAGCCCCTCTCCAGCTTTCTTGTAGGTGCCCCTCAGACACTGGGAAGCTGCTGTGAGGCAGGTACTGGGTGGAAGGAGGATGGGATGGGTGGGATGCGTTGGCTGGGCTGGCTTCCCCAGCACCCCTCTGTCTCTGCAAGTGCTGAAATATAAACCTCAAATGGAAGACAGATAAACACTGGATTTCATCAGGGTGTACAAGACGGCAGGTGACTCTCCCCAGCCCCTCTGTGGTGGGTAAATCCCCCCCTCTGAGGCCACACGCAGAGGACACTGAGGACACAGAGCCACCAGCGCTCCCTTTTCTGTGCCAGGACACAGGGGTATGGCTCCTCTCCCTGGTCTGCCTGCTCCCTGCCCACAGTGCCAGCTGAGGAGGCCAGGTTAGCAGAGTCACCCTCTGCCAAGAGAGAAGAATAGGAATTTTGAGGGCAGCCACAGCTCTCAAACCAGCTCACGTCGCCACGAGCCTGCCCTAGATGCCACGATAACCTGGGAGAAGGTCTGGTGCGTGGGACCGGTGCCTGGCATGCAGAGCCCTTCCTCCACCTCCTGAGCATTGCTGCAGGGGAGAGATGTGCCTGCACCCTGCTCCAAAATCCCTGGGAGCCTTCAGGGCAGCACTTTGAATGGTAAAGCAGGTACCTTTTCTTTTTTTTTTTGCTTTTGAATCCGGCTCCTCTTAAATCAAATCTACCTCAGGTTCAGTGCAAAACCGACGAGGGAAATCCGGAGCTGCTTGGGGCAAAAGCTAATGTGTTAAGCACTGAGATATAGTCCAGATGTAGAACTCTCCAGGGCTGCAACGGGTCTTTGAGCTGCTTGTTTGACACCTGTGGTTTAGACATTAAAAGTCCCACCGGGGAGGAAATCCTCATGGCCTGAGTTATGTGCTATTTACGGATGGGGCTCTGGGCAGCCCTTGAAAGAGATTGTAATAAAACCTGGAATAATAGTAAATTATTAGCATAGACGAGGAAAGGGGCTTTATATTTTAAAGCAGCTGGGTTTATGGATTTTTTTTTTCTTTTTTTTTTAATGCTGGATGAAGATAAAAATCTTTCTGCCTCTGAGGTATAAGAGAATGCAGAGGAGGTAGAGAAGTGTGTGAAAGCTCCAGGTCCCATTTGGAAAAGCACTCGGCGGGCAATAAAACCATGTTTCTCAAGCTCAATCGTTTGCATGTGATAGCAGAGGCTTTTCTCCCACCCAAGTCAGACCTGGGGCTCACACAGCAGTTACTGCCTGGGTGCTTCAGTTTCCCATTCAGAGTCCAGTAAATCTCTCCCTTTCTCCACTTGCCTTTGGGTCCCAGGTTTTTCCTTCTGTTCCCCACCTATGAAAGGCCCTCCTCCTTGTCCTACTACTCTGCACTTGTGAGGCTATATCTGCAGCACTGGGTCCAGTTCTGGGCTCCCCAGTTCAAAAGACAAGGAACTACTGGAGAGAGTCCACCAGAGGCTATGAAGGTGGTCAGAGGACTGGAGCATCTCTCTGATGAGGAAAGGCTGAGAGACCTGCGGCTGTTCAGCCTGGAGAGGAGAAGGCTGAGGGGGCATCTCATCAATGTTTATCAATATCTAAAGGATGGGTAGCAAGAGAATGGGGCCAGACTCTTCTCAGTGGTGCCTGATGACAGGACAAGGGGCAATGGGCACAAACTGGAACATGGGAAATTCCACCTCAACAGGAGGAAAAACTTCTTACTTTGAGGATGATGGAGCCCTGGAAGAGGCTGCCCAGAGAGACTGTGGAGTCTCCTTCCCTGGAGATATTCCAAACCCAGCTGGATATGGAGATCTTATCTAGGGGATATGGAAAGCTTTCAAGCCCAAAAAGGTGAGCAGACCACTCTGGATCCAGGCAGTTCCCCAGCAAACATGGTTCCCACTCATCCTTAAGGCAGATAACCCCAACACTCCAGCCCAGGGCTGCACTGCTGTGGCACAGGGTGAACAATGCAGTCCCACCTTCCCTCCCTGCCCACAGCCAGCACACCATGCGCTTGCCAGGAGGAGCTAGAGCCCTCATCAGCTCTTTGCTCACGTTCACATGCATTACCAACACAGCTGTCATAATTCTCCCTAACCTGAGTACTTTAAGGATGATAACATAGTGTCTGCACGGCTTTCCTCTCCTCTGATATGACTGGAAGTGGCAGGATTTCTCCTGCCCATCACCAGCTGCCCTTGAGTTGTCTTCTAGACATGTTGCTTTTTTTCTTTTTTCCCTTCCAGGGTTTTATTTTTCTCTTATCACTCTGTTTGCTTGTTTATTTTCCTCCCTGCTTGGTGTTAGCTATTGAGACAGAACGTCCAAAGCAGCTACAGGGCTCGTTCGAAGGGTGACAGAACTGAAAGCACCCTCTTTTTCTTTCCTATTGGTGAGAGATGCTGCTTTAGAGCAGTCATTCTCTTTATTTCAAAGAGGACACGTCCAGTGAAAGCTCCAGATTTCACTGGTGCCAAAGACAAGGGAGTGTAGTGACAGCTACGAGCCCACACAGCCAAGCAGAACATCTCCTTGGCTGCCCCTCTCTTCTGTGATACCACTGCACAACCAGGCTACTGCTGGAATGAACTTCATGATCCACGAGGAAAGCACAGAAGACCTTTCTAAATTGCCTATATATGTGAAGCCAAATTTTCCAGAGGGCTCTGCTCACATATGAATCCCAAAGCTTACATCCCCACAGCAGCTCGGATGCACAAGCCTCTCCTGGTTGTCCGACCCACAGAGAAGAAAAGAGGGAATCTGATCTGCTGAAGAGTCAGCTCTCTACATGAAGAGCAGCAGAAAGAGACCACAGCAAAGAAGAACAAGGCCAAAGAGAGAAAGGGCTTTTCTACCTATGAACTCCACAAAGGTGTCTGTCTCCACTTCTTCCCAGCAGTCCCTAGACAAACCAATGTACCATGAGGCTCATGGGCTTGGTTGGTATCAACCTTCACAGGTTCATGGACCTCACTGTAATTTTGCTGGTTCACTACAGTCAAGGCCTATCCCATCTACTCTCCTCATTACAGCATTACACTGAAACCATAGAGGAACGACCCAGAGAGCTTTATGAAGCATGCAGAGGGACCACCAGCAACATGCAGCCACTGCTGATGCAGGGTATCCAAAAGACACCGTGACACTGCACCGAAATACAGGGACAAGGTGGGACTTCACAGTGTCCCAAGCAGGGTAGCAGGTCTGCCACACTTCTGAGTCACTCCAAACAGCCCTTGAACTTATCACGGAGGTGAGATGCCGGTGCCCAACCACTGATCTCTCTGACCTGCTGACTCATCTGGGCTCGCTTTCCAGCAGAAGGGACCTGCTCATCTTGCCCATCCAGTCCCTGCTCAGGTGTGGCTGCCTTATTTGCTCAGTGATTACTGAAATAAAACCATCATTCAAAGCAACTCCTTCCACCTCGCCGTGTACGTGGCTCCCATCTCCACTCCTGCTAGGACCTTCCCTAGGCTGTTGGAACAGCCTCCTCCACTTCCCCACCGGTTCCTCCCAGATCAGGGATCTCTCCAGGGGGTGGTTTCTCTGCAGGATTGTGTTGTGTCCCAGCAAGGAGCAGGCTGGGAGCTGAGCCCTTGGGCTTCAGTTCCTGAACAGCACGGCTAGAAGGATGTGACATGTAGAGCACCTAAAGTGTTAACTCAAAATTGGCTCCACCTCATCTCCCCAGTTTTATTAGAAATGAGGGCAGGATAGAGCAACAAGCTAAGTTTTAAATATGACATTCTTCCTATACATTTTCCTATATATTCTATATAAACACAGGCCAAGCCATTGCAGCACATCAGTGTTTTCCAGCCCAGAGCTCTGACTGCATTTGCATTTGGTGCTACACAAAGGCAACATACTGACTGAGTGAGCTTGGGCCTGACCCCCAGCCGACTGATGCCAAGTTCAGTGGCATGATTTGGCATTGGCAGGCTTTGGTATTCATTATCTTCATAGAATGGTTTGGGTTGGAAGGGACTTTAAAGATCATCTAGTTCCACCCCCTGTCCCTAGGCAGGGACACCTCCCACCAGACCAGGTTGCTCCAAGCCCCCTCCAACCTGGCCTTGAACCCCTCCAGGGATGGGGGAGCCACAGCTTCTCTGGGCAACCTGGGCCATGCTCTCACCACCCTCACAGCAAAGAATTTCTTCCTGGTATCTAATCTAAATCTCCCCTATTTCAATTTAAAGCCATTACCCCAAGTCCTATCACTACACTCCCTGATCAAGAATCCCTCCCCATCTTATTCCGCAGGGGGCTTCCCCAGCCAAAATGCACTCTACATCCTGGGAAACTTCTAGGGAAGCAGCTTTTAGGGGGGGTAGAGCTCACCTGTAGGAGCAGCCCTGAAAGACACAGCCTAAAGTCAGGCACTGGCTTGCATGTACCTCCCCCCAGCCCAGCCACTGATGGAGTGAGTGACCAGAGGGACAGATACGGCGTGCTGGACTCACTCAGTGCTCGCCTGGCCAGCTGTGTGTCTGTGTGACACACACCAGGACCCAGCACTGACAGTGACAGAGGTTATGATACTGTTCACGTGCCGCCAAGCACCCCAAGATTATAGGGTAGAAGGAGGCACAGCCTTTCCCTCTGCCTTTGATGTCTTTTTTATTGCATTTTGGGCAGACAGCGGAGAAAGACAAGTCACAGAACTTGCAGAGATTAATTTGCAGGCATTCCACAGAAAGATTTTCTTCTGACAAACAGATAGTTCACCCTTTCTAAGCACTTCCTTCTTCCTCACTTTTATTTCTGTACAGAACTGTGACATCCTGGTGGCTGCAGGGAGGCAGAGCTCCTCTGCCAGCTCATCACCATGGCACGTATGCGGAGCCACGGAGACTCAGCTCAGGTGGATGAAAGTGTTTATTCCACCTCTCCAAAAGCAGTGGAAATTCAAAAGCAGGATTCCATGGGATCTTGCTGGGAAACTCTCTTGGAAACCCCAGAGAAAGCAAGCTGATATTTACACGATGTTTAAAATACATTAAACTAACAAGGCTTTTTCTAGGAGAGAAGGTAAACCTGGGTCACAACTACTGTTTTCTCTGAAGAGGGTTGGAACTCTCTCTGGTTAAAAAGTATGGATATTTTTTTCTTCCTGTAGTGGCCTCATAGCTGAAAACCAGTTTTATTGGAGAGAGCACTTGCTATAGGAGCTGTCCTGCAGAATACATTAAAAAAAGATGTTTGGACTGTAAAGCTTTTACACAGATCTGGAGATAGGAGCGTGCGCCCGAGCGAGACGGTGTGAGGAAGAGCCCTTTCAGCGCCTGCAAGGTAGATATTCCCAAATTAAGCCAGCTCACAGAGAGAGCCCGGATTCAGGGACAAACCCCATTATTGTTAATAGGGCTGAGCTGGTTTTCACGAGGAAAGAAGTTATTTGTACCGCTCTTAGAACCGAAACCAAATATTACAGTATTTTCCATAGAATCAATAGGTATTTAATCCCTCAAATTGGTGGTTTGGACAAAGGGTGCGGCAGCGCGTCTGCTGGGCTCTATGGAGGCCGGGAAATGAGTTTCACAGACAACAGTTTGCCTTGCTTTATCCACAATTTCCTGTGCCCACCTTGGAGACTAAATTGGACACACTTGAAGCCCTCTCTGTAAAGGGAAGGGATTCTCCTCTGAATGGGAGCAGCCATGCAACGGGGAGCTGGGAAATGCCTGGGATTTCTGGCTCAGCTTTTGATTCCCAGGGCAGCCCTGCTCTTCCCAAAGGCAACGTGTCAGCACACGGGGTGTACATCTTCCCCATTTTCCTGCTTCATCCCCCATCTGATGACAAATAAAAAGAGCTGGGACCTCCACTATACATCCTTCCAGTGCCCTTCACGAGAGGGAGGGAAAAATAACCTGCTGCTTCTCCATCCTTTGAGGAAACAAAAGAAGGCTTGTGTCTTGCCAGTTGCCTTAAACTCAGTAGAAACTCACTGTGCAGCACTGTACGGGATTCCCCAAGGTCCACTCAAACTAGAGGGGTACCCAAGCCACAGGAATTTGCCAAACACTTGCTAAATATAACCACTCTTTTGTGCGGAGGCTTCAAGGAGGAGGATGCTCCTGTGGATGAGGCTCAGGACTCCAGCTCAGCAAAGGAGCATTTTCCTGCCACTCGTCACTGGTCCAAGTGCCAGTCAGCTGCAGCTCTCCAAAGGCATTTAGGCACATGGTCCCCTTTCCTGGGTTACAAGAAGACACAGCTTGACACAACACAGCAGTGAAAATTGGCATTACGGTGTAAATCAGGGGCAGATTGGCTGTGGTCAGTGTAATTCCCCAAACGCCTCCGATTCTCCCCAGCAGCTCTGCCTCAAACCTTCACCTGTCTCTCAAGCAGAGCCTAAATCAGTCTTTTCCTATCACCAGCCCAGGTGTTTCCTCACTTTCCACCAGAAGCAGCAAGCTATAAAACAGGGCTGGAGAGGGAAAGTGCACACCGTTTGCTTTAGAGGAACCCTGATGCACCCTGAATAGCCCTTTCTTCTCTTTTTGCATGTCCGGTCTTTAGGGCTGGGGCCACTTTCTGGCTGGCATTTTAAGCTCTTTGCCAGCACAGTTATCATCACTGTTGGCTATAAAATTTTGAATTCGGCTTCTATTAGCCCACTCCTTAGCAATGAGCGCAATCACCCCAGCTGAGATCTGGAAACACTTCCCATCATCTGAGATATGTTCCAGCAAGCAGGGGTCAGAGCATCCTGCCTTCGTCTCACACGTTTGCACATGATTTCTTACCCAAGCTGGGATCTCAGGTATCAGGCACACCAAGCTGGCCTGATCTGTGCCCCACCAGGCTGCTGTTTGTGCTACTCGAGGCTCTAGAAGGGGATAGAAGGTGCAATACTACGCTGCAGCTGGGACCAGGCTGCCCAGCAATACCCTGCCTCGTCCAAACTGCTGCCATGCTGTGCTGACCAGGGGAGAGAAACCCAGCCTGCAGTTTCCAGGTCCCCAAGTCCTGCTGGGACTTTTTGGAAGAGCCAGCAACGTAAAAAGTACCCTGGTCATCAGAGGAGAGCTGCTCAGAGGAGAGATCCCACAGCACATCTTTTACTGATTCCTGCAAAAGCTGCCTCCCCTCAGCTCTGAGAAAAGGAAATGGCTAGTAAAAGTGCATGAAGGATCACTGGAGAGTCCCCAGCAACATCCCAGCCACCCAGCCCCCAAAGCCTACAAAGAAGCCCCAACAACAGACTCTCAGCCCCCAGCAGGTAACTGGGGTCACTATTTGCCATGAGGAGCAATCCAGAGCTATTAGGGTTTAACAGCCTGGATAATTCACTTGTAACAAAGCTTTTGACCCAATGTGGCAGGAGGATTGGGGCTGCTCTGGTGTTCTCAAGGGCACTTCAGAGAGGAAGGAGCAATGAAACACAGAGCCATGGGCTTCTTCAATGCTCTGAGGCTCCCCTCCCTCCCCCAAATTGCTCTATTGGTGCACATCCTGAGCAATTTTCACAGCTTTTTTGGTGGTCTCTGAGCCAAATCACTTTTGCTAACTGTCAAGTGCAGAATGCCCACTGGAGCGTCCTCCTGACTGTGGCGGGTCTGGCACATGCTAGGGACAAGGGACTTTGCATCCTCACCCACTGGGAAGAAAGCCGTCTGATCGCCATGAGTACGGAGCTGAATTTGGATTCATTCCTGTCCCAGGTGAGGAAAACAGCGGAATAACTACGGGAAAGGTGGCCAGTACTGTCTTTAAGGGCCAGCCCTGCAATGTGCATTTGCAGTGTTAAGCTGAGCCCGGCTGATGTGGACCTCACAGAAGGAATAAGCGTCTGTGTGGCCGCATTGTCATCTCTTTGCGGAATGACTTTCCTCACTACAAGGGGAGATGTGTTCGGCAGCCTGGGGCCCACCAGGGGTATTATGCTGCTTACAGACTTTAAAATAAATAAGTCTTGATCCCTCAGCTATAACCCTCAGCAGCATCAGTGTCAACCTCTGTCTGCCCAGGCCCGGGTGAGCACATCCTCGGGTCCCGCTCTGTCCCAGGCCTCTTTGCAGCGTTTGAACTTTGCTGACATTGTCAAGGCACGGAGTCCACAAGGCAGCAGCTTTGTTAAATGACTTTCTGAAGGGACCACGACCCGGTGTGGGAGGGAGAGGGCAGCCATTTGGAGAGCAAACAAGAGCAGAAGAGAGAAAAATGCAGTTTACGACGGGCACAAATGTTAAAGCCTGCGAGAAACGCAGAGAACATTAATCCATTAAGGGCCAAATGGATGCCATAAACCAGGAATTTTTGGTTTATTCCTATTGCTTTGATTATGACTCCACATTACCAAGCGTTTACCCAGCCTGCAAAGGGGAAAATAAACCTTAGCCTTCTGCACAGGCTTTGTAAACCAAGCAGAAGTAGCTTATGACAGTTTCCCTGGTGTACAAATTTCCATCAGAACATCTCCCCTCATCCATCCCTTAAAGAGGACGCCAAGCTGGATGCTGCTGCATCTGTACTTTCAGGCAGCAATTCCAGAGACTAAAGAAAGACCAAACCTCACAGTTCCCACATGTTGCATGCGAGCCACTTCCTCCCCTTACATTTATAGCATGCTCTATTCTTGATTAGCAGAAGGGATGTAGCTTGGGTAATTAGATAGCAAGAGAGAAGGCTTCATTCCCAAACTTTGAAGCGGCAGAGCGTGCTAAATGTCAGGATGTGATGTTGTATTGGCGTCACTTCCTCCCTTTCAGTCTCACCCTACAACCTTCCTTTTCTCTTTAGCTGACAATTAAATCATTCTGCAGAGTGACATGGTGCATCGCCCAGATCCTGTTTAAATGTGAAACTCCCTGGGCTTACAGGCTACGATGTGAAAACAGATCCATTACTCCAGAGCTTCATCCTGCAGGTGAACACCCCTTGCAAAATTTTAACCGTCCCTTTTGCTTTATGTTATCCCCCTGTTCAGGCACCACGGGCTAAATAAGAGACATTTTCTTTCAAATGCAAGGGATGGCAATAAATGTGGCAGGAAAATCACCCCTAAAACAAATGGTAAGCCCGTGAGATGCAAAAGAGAAGGTGCTTTGCTGTCACAGGCAGATGTATTGCTAGTTGCCTGACCTCCATGTGTCCAAGCTGGATCAGACTCCTTTAAAAAGGGATTTAAAAAAAAATAAAATCAAGCCAAGTCAAAATGGGATAATAGATATTACAAATAAAGACTTTTCAGTAAGGTCTTGTGAGAATAAGAACTAGTTTTCCCCAGAAGAAGCTGCTAGCTTTCAAATTAAGGCATTAAATCTGAAGATAAACTCAACTCTGGAATATATTAATTGGAATTGAGACCAAAGCAGCCCTTTTCTACTCCTCTCCTAAACTAAGGGGATGGTACCAGTTTGATTTCAATCAGGTTTCAAACCATATGGTTACCCTGGTGCAAGGCTGTTTACCTTCATCTTAGACATGCACAGACACCTACAAGGAATAGGGAAGAGCAACTTGGTGAGTCACCAGGGATGAGCTCAGCTCTATTCGTGAGCTGTCAGCACTGCTGCAAGGTGGAAACGTGGCTCTATTCAGCAGCTACGAGCTGGTTTGTCCCCTCTGCTCATACCCCTCTGGTAGGGAAAGCAAAACAGTGGGAGAGGATAACACCAAGAACGTGTCAAACTGATACGCAAGTGCCTGAAACACAGGAGGAAAGACCTGCTCTGGGACCTAGAAGGCAAGAGATGTCCTATAGCCCAGCTCCTGCTCAAGCAGATACTAGAACAGATCTCCTGGTCTCCTGAAGAGCAGCCTCTGGTATAGATACGTGTCACTGTGCTGCCAGAAGCTTCACTCCTGACTTTCAGGAATTCCCTCTCAGTTTACACTCCTTTTCTGTAACTTTTCTGAGACAAGAGGTACAGGGGACACCGGATTTTATCTTTTTGGCTCTCTCATAGCTGATGGACTTGATGCATGCAGGCTACCAAGCTGCTGGGAAATAACTCCCTCTCCTCATGCAGCTGTAGACAAACTCACACCCCAGAGATGAAAGGGGGAATGCAGCTTATCTCCAGCCCCCCTTTAACACCAGCTTCATGTCCACAGCAGAACACAGGATGGCTTTGAGAGCAGAAGACGACTTAGGGGTGGAAAGCAATGAAGAACTGCCTGATCCTTTAATATCACAGACAGCATCCTGTCTCATAGTCACATTTGGAAAAAATTCTCTTCTTAAGAAACAAACAGTAACCACGTTATATTGTGAGCATTACACAGAGCTTGGCAAATAAGTCCAAGTGAATGGTTGAAGTGATTTTTCTTTCCTTTTTTTTTTTAATTCCTGCTTGTGGAAGATTTTCTTCAGTAGAGTCATTATTTTGAAAGAAGTATTTCTCCCCCAGTTCTGCCAGCTCCTGTTTGTTCACAGCCCAATCCCCATGTGTTCTTGGCAGCAAGCTGATGGTCTGTCTGCAGCTGGAATGCCTGCTTACCTGGGTTCCCTCCAGTTCTCCAACTAGTGCCTCCATGACATTAGTGAGGCAACTTATTCCTGATGGCTTTTACGTGTCTGAATTTGAGGCTCATGAATAAGTTACCTGTACCCATGGCTCTCCCTCAGACAGATGTTCCTGGAGGAGGAATGCAACAGGAGACTGGATTACGTGTCCACACACAAATACCATTGGGCTTGTGGATTCATTGCCCATCACAACCAAGGGCTGAGCAGAGCTCGCAGGTGGGGCATCTATAGGAAAACAGAGTCAGAGGGTTCACAGTTTTGCCAGGGAGATAGAGCAATGCCAAATGATCCAGTTTGACACAGAAGTCACCTGGAAAAATTAGACTTTGGGTGTGGGAGTGAATATCCCCTCAGGGTGTACAGGGCTCTAAGCAGCCTGATCAAGTTGAAGATGTTCCCGGTCATGGCTTATGGAGGTCCTTTCCAACCCAAACTGTTCTATGGTTCTGTGATCTCCTTGCCAGACACATTTAATGTTCGCTACCATGATAGATATGATCCAGGGCCAGGCAGGTCCTCAGCCTGATCCAGCTTAACCCTTCCAATACCGGAGAACATTTCTCCCACTCCCGCCTGTTGTTTGTGCTGCTCCAGTGTTCACATTCATTCTGCTTCCAATCAAGTGGAAAGCAAACATCTCTGGGACATGGAGAGCCTTTTCTTTCTGCCTTCATTTCTTTTCTCTCTCTCATTCTTCCTTTTGCCAGACTCTAGTGATCAACGGCCGATTTTTCCTTCTTTTTTTTTTTTTTTTTT